>BDDC01000317.1:0-23346 GCA_001662425.1 Chlamydomonas sphaeroides
CGCCCCAGCCCCCCGCCGTCACCAACCCCCAGCCCTCCGCCGCCTCCGTCGCCACCGCCAAGGCCGCCGCCGCCGCCGCCCAGCCCCCGCCCCAGCCCTCCTCCTCGCCCGCGGCCGCCGTCGCCGCGCCCCAGCCCTCCCCCGAGCCGGCCTCCGCCGAGCCCCCTTACGCCTCCTGCCCCGCCGCGGCCGCCGCCCTCCCCTCGCCCCTCGCCTCCACCGCCTCCTTCACCCAGGCCGCCGCGCAACCCGCCGCCGTCGCCCCGGCCGCCGCGGCCCTCGCGGCCGCCGCCGCCGTCACCTCGGCCGCCTTGGCGGCCGTGGTCGCCCTCATTACCCCCTCGGCCGCCTCGCGGATCACGCGGCCACCGGCGCCAGCAGTAGCTCGCCAAATTCGCAGCGTGTGCGCAGACCCCCAATGCATTCACACAGCCTCTATCTACTTCGGCCCTGAAAGTTTAACACACAGCCATTGCGATAGTATCGGACGGGGCGCGGTGAGATGGCGCGGCAACGGCGCGCGCCGAAAACGGCGCGGCGCGGGAGCTCGCGTTGCATTGACAGGGCGGCTGCCGTGCTAGGAGGACTCCGTGAGCAGGAGTTGCGTGGGCTGGCGAGCGATGCCGCAGTTGCTATGGCCGTCTATGGCAGCTGCTCGCTGTGTCGACAATGAAGCTACTCACTGCCGGCCTCGTTGCTGAGACCATGAGAAAGAGAGCGAGAGAGAAAGTGCGCTGGCGGGGCGAGTGTTGTGGACTGAGAGGGAAAGGTCAGCTTCGTCTCGTCGGCATCTCGCCGAGTTGACACAGGGGAGGTGGCGCTTGGTGGCGCGCGTGCGATTGTGAGCAGGCTAGGTTGGCGTGGCTGACGTGAGCGAATACATGCTATGAGAGCTGGTGCCGCTGATCCGCTGAACCCGGGAGCTGCGGCCGCTCATCTTCATCTCCCCTGCTATTGACTTTGGTTGCGGCTACCCCGCGCGTGTTCTCTTGCTCCTACTGCTCTTCTGCTGGTATGTGCTGTGTTTGCGTCTCGTCGTATGATAGGCGTGTTGCAATGGGGTATTGGGCCGTAGCGCGGCCGGTGATTTGGATCCATCCGGACAGGTCCGGACTTCGGGTGCTACTGAACGCTGGCGTGGCGCCTGGCAGGGCGCCGGTCCCCGCCGGGCGGTCTAGATGAGTAGGGTAGCATAGCATAGCGTAGCGTAGCGTGTCGCGGTATGATGTGATGTAGTCGAGTGTGGTCGGAAATTGCGCATGCTCAAGCAAGCTGGATACATGATTATGGGCGGCTGTCGGGGTATACATGCCCGCGACGTGTCAGGCGCGGTTTACAGGACCAGGAATGTGGGTTCCATGTAGTCCCAGCCACAGGGCGGCTCCTTTGCCCTCCCTGCACATGCCCCTCACGCCCAAACACGTCACGATGCGGCATGCGCCACAACAATTGCAATTGCAATTGCAAACCCTGCGAACGGTCCCATGTTGCGTCGAGCCTACAAGCAAGCCATGCACTTCATCCGTTGGTCCGAACAGTGTCGAGCGTTCCTGTTGAGCGAGCAAGCCGCCAGTAAAGCCACAGTACGACGCACGCACGGTTCGCACGGCACGCAGACATCAGTCGCGGGCAGCAAGACTCCACATCCCGGCGCACCGCACCGCCCAGCAACAGAGGGTGTCACAGCCCATGGGTCCGCCGCCAGGCGCTTCCGCACGCGTCCCGCCGCCGTCGCCCTCCACAGCCCAGCCCATCCGTTAAAAACAGACGAAGTCAAGGACCTGTACCTGATCCGGTGCACTGCGTTGGCGCCGCAGGGCACAGCCCAGTCCACATGTTGCCCACAGTCCCAACCTCGGACCGTGTCAACATAGAGCATGCCTTCGCAGAGCCCGACCACTTGAGCTGGACGTACAGGGCCAGCTGCTCCATCCACGTTCACCAGACCGAACCGGCGCAGCGCCGCTTTGCTTATCTACATTTCGTATGTACACTTATTGAGCATTGAGCAGTAAGGTACGAGCTTGTCCGGTACGAGGCGGCCGCGCGGCCCTCAGCCCAGCTGATGTATGAGGTCAAAGGCGTCGTCAGGAAAGCCCGCCGCCAAGCCTAGGCAGCCGTCCGCCAGCCACGCCTCCGCCACCTGCGCCGCCTGGGTCTCACTGAGCGCCTCCTCCGACATCCTCCACACCAGTGCCTGCGGGTAAGAGCAGGTGAGGGCGCGGGAGTGGGAAGTGGGGAAGGGCGACAGGGAACGCACCAGGGCGTGGTACGGCAGCCTCGCGGGAGGCGTGACCGGTACGGTGGTGGCGCGGCGTGCGGCGTTACCGTATTAGCAATCGACAGCCGCCAGCTGCCACGCCGCCAGCACCAGCGTGCCAGGAGACCCTCGCGCCCCTCCTTGCACGTGCCGCCAGCAACACCCCCCATCGGTCGGTCGTACGTCAGTACGGCACGCAGCGTACGGCACGTACGGCAAAGCCGCCGCACCTGCATCTCAATGTCCGACGGCCGGCCGGCGGGGCAGCGCCGCGCCGCGGCGGCCGCCGCCGCCAGCAGCGGGTTGGTGCTGGTGCCCACGAACGCAAAGAGCTCCTCGACGCCGGAGCCGCTGAAGCCGGCGTTGGTGCAGGCCATGTGCAGCAGCAGCGGCAGACGCAGCGAGGTCAGCGAGGAGCCGGGCAGCGAGGGGATGGGTGCGCCCAGCTGCTGCTGTGCGGCTGGCGGCGGCGGTGACGTTGGGGAGGCGGATGAGGAGGCCGCGCTGCGGCGGGGGTGGGCGGCGTCCATAGTGGTGTCGTGGGCCGGGGCGTCATATGCGTGGCGCGGGGGGGTGTCGGAGAGGCTGAGGCTGCGGCGGCCGGAGCTGGCGGGAGGCTGGCGGCGCGGCAGGCGCAGCGAGGCAGTGAAGGTGGTGGGGCGGCCTGGTGCGGAGGTGGTTGTCATGCGGAGCACTGCGGGAAGGTAGGGGGTGGAGGTGTTGGGGATGGATGAAGGATGAATGAGGAGGGATGAAGGGGTCCTAAACTGCTAAACGCCGACAGCCCGTGCCACGCTGTGGCCAGATTCGGGGTCGAGCCGGACAGGAGTCGCAACGGACGGCAAGGTGTGTGCGCGCCAGCGTCTCTCAAGGCGGCGCTGGGTTTCGTTTCCCGCACCGGCGCACCTAAACGCATCCCTGCTTCATATGCACGACCAACGCGTCACCAACCCAGGACGTGCCGCGCGGGTCGTGCTTACTATATGTTACGTATTTCTGAACACCGCAAGCACCGCATGACGCAGGTCATGACCCACCGGCCCGACCCGGCTGTGACATAATGAGCACGCCGTTCTGCCGCCGCCGGCGCGATGGCGGCGGTGGCCGGCGTGGCGGCGGCGGCGGCGGCGACCGCGGCGGCGGCGACGGCGGGGGTGACGGCGGCGGCGGCGGCGATGGCGGCGGCGGCGGCGGCGGCGGCGCGGGTGGCTCGGCGCACATGCAGTATTCATTCTGCGCCGCCTCCCAGGTTGCCTGGCCGCCCATCGTCAGCGCCTGAGGTGCAGGGCGGGCGTCGGGTGCCGGTTGGTGGTGGTGTGGGAAGCGCCACGCAGGCGGCGGGGTACTCTCGGCTTCGACCCCGCCCCGACGCCGCCGTTGTCAGGCATGTTTCACAGCATGTTTGGGCTTGTGCGCAAAAGCCTGCTAGGCTCCGCACAGCCCGCCCAGTGCCACGCAGGCAACATGCCTGTTGCGGACATCAGCCGAGACCAGATGTGAAACCGTTGCAAGCAAGTGAAACTAGATATGAAACCATGCGCACAAAACCTGGTGAGGATTTACATGAAGCTCCGAAACGTCATCACCATCCCTCGAGCAAAGTCGGCAGGCCTCACCTGGGCGTAGAGCGCTGCGTTGAGGGCGCACTCGCGGGGCCCTGGGCCCGCGGCGCATGCCGCAGCCGCGCAGCTGTGAAACTCCGCATCGCAGCGAGCCTGCGAGGCCACAACCACAGCGCGCGACCACACATACTCAGCACCGAGCTGCTAGCGCCGCTACGACGGCATAGCGCGGCTGCGGTTTAACTTGCATGCGATGTGTTGCTCAACCAGGCTGTGAGGTCGGCCAGGGACGCGCCTGGTTGTAGGTACGGCCGCAGCGCGCGTAGCAGGCGGTGTGGGCGTTGCAGCAGGCCTCGAGGCTGGCGCAGCCCGAGCTGAAGACCAGGCCCAGGTTGAGCGGCACCACCGCGCTGGGTGTCGTGGGCAGCCGGGGGCAGTTGCGGTCGCGGAAGAAGAACTGCGGTGGGCGGGCGGGCGGGCGTGGGACGAGCGGGGACGAGTCGGGGATGAGGCGGGCGGGGGGGCCACACACTGGCGCAGCGGGAGGAGGCAAGGAGCGTGCGTGGGGGCCGGAGGACGGGGGAGGCCAGCGCTGGGGGGGAGAGGCCGCTGCCGCCCCGCTGCTGGCGCCCGACAGGCCCTGCCCGGCTCCCCGCCACCCGCGAGCGGCCACTCCAGTACAAGCTGCGGCGCCTCCTCCACCATGCCCCGCCCTGGGGGCCGTGGCATGCTGTACCGCTCTCACGCCCTCGCGCCCACCCTTGCGCCCTCCGTGCCGCACCGTTGTTGCCGTACCGCCCGCCCTCGCGCCCACCCTCTCCCACCCTGCCCCACCTGAAGGGCGGCCGCCAGCGCCGGCGAGCGGCCCATGCAGCCGCTCAGCGGCAGTTGCTTGCCGTTGGACTGGGGCGTCAGGCAGCGCTCGTCGCGGGACGGCACGCTGCCCAGCTCCCGGCGCCCCGCTGCCGCCGCGGCAGTCGCCCCCGCAAGGCCCGGCCGCTGCGCTGCAGAGCCGGCGTCGGCGGCCAGCAGCCGGCGGCCAGCGGCCGGCGGCGGGCGGGCAGGTACGGCATCGTACGGTACGGCAATGAGCGTGTTGAGTCCTTCCAGCCAGGGGTCGGCGCCAAGCTGGCCGTCGGGGCCGGGGCCGTCCAGCGCGGCCTGAGGGGGTGTGTGTTCACGAATAGTTAGCACATAGTAGGTGTGGGGGCTGCGTGGGGTTGCGTGCCGGGTGTGGGCGTAGGAGGCGGCGGCGGCGGCGGCGGCGGTGGCGGCGGCGGCGGCGGCGGCGGCGGCGGCGGGGCGGCTGGAGCCCGCCTCGCTCTCATCCTTGGGCCAAGGACACGCGTTGCGGCCTCCCGCCAAGGGTGGCATGTGCGCAAGAGCATGTATGCCGCGTGAGCCATGTGCCGTGTCAGGCACGCGTTGCGAGAAGGCCAGGGGCACGCGACGTTGCGAATGCGACGCACGCACACGCCGGGTGTGGCGCTGGTGGGTGGACTCTGCGGTAGGCATCCCTGTGCACGTACGTACGGACCATCGCGTAGCGTGTACTGCAGTACATGTGTGACGAAGCCCGGCTAGCAGCTAGCCCACCTGCCAAGTAATGGTGACGGTGGCGGCCCCGGGGCTGGGGCTATTGGACACCTCCGCGGCGATGGGCAGCCAGCGCAGCTGCGTTGCGTCGACCTGCCCGTGGTGAGGGAGGGGCGGCAGCTGCCGGCGTCGGCGTTGGGCACATGCCAGGACAGGCTCGACAACGCACCAGCTGTCGGCTGCCTTGCTTCACACCCACTATGGCAATGAAGACACCATCACAAGCACTGGCCAACCTGTTGTCCGTGTGATGATCACACCCGCCACGACGACCCACCGTCAACATGGCGCACTTGGTGACCGCCATGCCGTCGCCGATCGAGTGCTCCCAGTGCAGCAGCCCCTCGCACTCTGGGGTGGGGGGCATCGGTCGCCGGCAAGCTTTCCTCAGTAACAAACCAACGTGGGAGTCATTGGTATCGGTCCGGGGCAGGCCGGCAGGGTCGTTGGGGCAGCGCAGCCGCCGCCTACCGCGGCCCCCGTGCGCCGCCCGGGCCGCCCGCCGCCCACGCCATCCGGCACGCGAGGATATCCGTACCGACCCCCAACTCCCCCAACTCCGCCAACGCCCTCGCGCGGCGCCACGCCACGCTCACCGGCCGGGTCCGCCGCCGGCGCAATGCTCAGCCCCGCCGGCAGCGTCAGCGGCCGCCCCCGTGGCGCGCAGGCGTTGGCCCCCAGCCCCAGCCCCTCCACGCCCGCCTCGCGGCACTGCTGGCAGCCCGAGGCGCACACGCCGCCGTGGGCGCTGCTGGCGTTGCGGCCGGTGCCACCGGTGCCGGTGCCGGGCAGGGTGAGGCAGCAGGAGTCGGCGCCGCAGTCGGCGTGCGCGGAGCAGGCGCAGGTGCCGTTGGCCTTGGCTGCGGAGCAGGTGCCGTACTCGGCGCCGGGGGCTGCAGGGACGGGCGCAGGCGTGCCCGGGGTTCAGGGTAAGTATGAAGCCAAGCGTGCGCGGGGTGGGGCCGTGGTGGGTTAGAGGCATTGCCGCGGCGCCCCGCTGGCGCCGCACGGCGCACGGCAGCCGCAGAGCTGGCCCTTCGGACAGCCGAAGCCCCCGCTCCCTCATCTCCCGCCAGTACCTGATACCTGCCCACGCGCAGGGTTGCCACTTTCCTAGGACGTCTACAGAATTCATCACAGCTGTTGTAGCGCGCTAGAATGCCATGTCTGTTGCGCGCACTGGCAACCCCACCCCTGCCCCCGCCCCTTCCCCTGCCCCTGCGCCGCACCCTTGTTGCAGCAGCGGTCCTCCGGGCAGTCGGCGCTGCCCACACACACGCAGTCCTCCACCCGCGCCTGGCACTGGTGGTAGCAGCACACGGGCCGGCCGGGCGGGCAGGCGGCCCAGCTGCCCATCTCTGGCGTGGCGGCCGGGCGGGGGCGGGGGCACGAGCGAAGGGTTGGCGGTGCTTGCCGGCCCAAGTATCCCGTAGCTAGCAGCCACAGCACCAGGTGTGGTTGCGCCGGAGCGGCGGCTGCACCTGGCCGTGTGACCAGCTCCCCATGCCGCAATCATGTTTGCGCGCAATCGACACGGCCTGATTGTAAAGAAGCGTGGCCTTACCTGGGATGCCGCATATGGGTGCGGCGGGCGGCAGGCCGAAGCCGCCGCCGCCAGAGCCCCAGCGCGGGCACACGGCCCGGTCGGGCGAGTCGGGCACGCAGACGCCGGGGGACGAAGGGGTGCCTGCGGTCGTGGGAAGCGAGCACGCGTGAGGTGCGAGGCGACACGCCCCTCGGCCGGTACGCACGCCAAGCACGGCTCTGTGTTTCCACCACCCGCCCTCTGACTCACCCGAGCAGCAGCTGCCGCTGGCGCACATCATGTCCACCACACACACGCCGTCGCCGCCGCCGCCGCCGCCACCGGCCCTGGGGGGTGGCGGCGCCGCCGTCCTGGCCGGCGGCGGCGGCGGCCGGGTGCTCGGCCCCAGCCGGGGGCACAATGCGGTGCCGGGCAGTAGGTCGGGCACACACATGCCCGGCTGGCGGGGGCTGCCTGCGGGGTGGCGTGTGCCGGCCGGGGGGTGCTCGCTTTCCGTAGCGGCGGCGTACCCGCGCCGAAGGCGCACAGAAGCTAGCCTGGCTGTTCCTGACGTGCACGCAGGAGCGCCAGCGGCTTGCTAGGCCCATCCCACCATTTGAGGCACCAGCAGCGTGCCGGCGGCAAGCGCTTGACACGGCACAGGCCCCCTCGCTCACCCCCTCAGCCCCCGTGAGCCCCACCTGTGCAGCACTGCCCGCTGGGGCAGCCGCCGTCTCCGGAGCAGAGGCTCGGCATGCCGCCGCCTCCGCCGCCGAAGCGAGGGCACACGGAGCGGTCATTGGTGTCTGGCACACACGAGCCGGGGCTCATGGGTGTGCCTGCGGCCGGGTGCGTCAGGCGGAGGTGAGGAGGGTGAAGGGGACCTGGGCTAGCTCTTCTCAGCTGTACGCGGCAGGGAGAGGAGCGGACAGGCGTCTGATGCGTACAGCAGCCGCTGAGGCACATCACGTACTCTGGCATTGTTGGAACAAGACAAGGCTTGTCAAGCCAGTGCGCGGTTGCGGAGCTGCGCGCTCATCGCCGAGCGAGGCGGTCCCTACCTGTACAGCAGCGCCCGGCGCCGCAGCTGAGGTCGAGCATGCAAGGGGTGCGGCTGAGGGGTTGCGGCGGCTGGGAGCGGCTTAAGGGCGGAGGCGAGCGCTTGAGGGGCGGCGGCGGGGATCGGCCAGACGGTGGCGGGAAGCGCTGGGGGGCTGGCGGCGGGGAGCGGCTGAGGGACGGTGGAGAGCGGCCAAGAGGTGGTGGCGTGCGTGAAGACGGTGGGGATCTCCGAGGAGGTGGTGGGGAGCGGGCGTTTGCAGGTGGGGCGGCCGTCACTGCGAGCATGACGGTTGCCAGCAACGCAACGCCCAGGGTCAGGGTCGCCCGCATGGGGCCGGGAAGCCACATACTACGACGTAATCGGCAGGATTGCATTGTGTGCGCCGTTATCGTCGCGCGACGCAGAGACCGCGGCTGATGCAGGTGAGCTGCGTGAGGAATTGATGATAACCACGGCACCAGGGGTGCTAGCGACTGTTATGGGCGTAGCGTATGCTTGGCAGGTGTGCAGTGGTGTGGATGGCAACTAAGCGCGTCTGTCCTTGTCGCAAACGGGTTCGAGCTGCAGTCAGTCAAAAGAAGCGGACAAAGCTGCAATGTACGTCATCCTACGTTCGTGAAGTAGCATGCACTTACGTTCTGCTGCGGTCGACCTATGTACAAGAGCATGGGCGCTGGAAGGAGACCTGTACGGCAACCGAGGGCAGCTGCCAAACGGGTCCCAACCGCCCGAAGACTCGCTCGCAGTGTGCAGCAGCGCGATGACAGGAGTTCGCGCATCACACAAAGATCAATGCACACAATTGCATATTGAGACGCCTTTGTGGAGTTTGCAATGGACTGTCCCCCCGCCGCGCTTGTCTTGGCTTTGACAACCCGGTTGACACTCTCGCGTGCCCCGGCGCTCGCGTGCTGGTCTTGACATGACCAGCAGGCAGCGAAGGCATCCGCATGGTGCATGGGCCGCCGTCACCGGTCGAGAAGGGTCCGGGAGCCACGACTGTCCCGCACAGCGGACTATTCAGCCCGGTGTGCGGAGCGGGGCGAGCATGCTCAGGTGCTGACGGTACTCGGGATATAGGCGCGGCGCGACGGCTCGGATGCCGTTAGTATGACCCACCCCAGATCCCCAGTAAGCGTTACAAAAGGCCGGCAGCAGCTACGCCGCCGCTCGTCCACTACATACGCCAGGACTGCCTTTTTCCACACCACGGCACCCCGCCTGTCCACGTGACTATGCCGAGACACGACACGCACGGAACCCCATTCAACATTCTCCAACACGACAATGAACAACATGCACGCCCGTAATGCCAACCGGACGTCAAGGTGCCAGCACTGCCGCGGGGCTCACGTCACATGGCGGCCGGCTCGGGCCCAGCTGCAATGCCTACAAGGAGGCGGCAGCGCCCCCCTGGCGCATTGCCCGCCTGCGCCGAGTACCGCCGCGACCGCCCTCGGCGGCACCCGCAGCGCCAATGGCGCGCACACACACACACACACACGACACCCTGTGGAAACTTTGGAAGAGCCCCATTAATTATTCAAACCTGTCCCAGCTGCGCATGGGTGCACGGCTCGCCCCAAAAGAGGCCACCCAGACCAGACCATACGGTCGGTCATGATGCGGTCATGGCTGGTGACTATTTGTGCAACCCGCCCGCCCCAAGCACCCTGCGCTGACGCACATGCAGCACCATGCAGCCGGCGCACAACCAGCGGAATGGGTGCCGTACGAATTCAACAATCCTAGCCGTTCCGTACCGTAGCGGTCCACCAGCATCCGTGAAGCCCAGCGGCGCGGACCAGGCCTAGCCTTCGTCGCTCCAAGAGGCTCAGGTGGGAGGCTCCCGCCCCCGCGCGCGGCACCACATAAGGAGGCCTCACGTCCTGCCGCTGCCGCTGCCGCGACCGCGACTGCGACCGCGACCGCGACTGCGACTGCGACTGCGACCGCGACCGCGACCGCGACCGCACCTGACGTGCGGCCCACCACGCCTGGGCGCAGCTGGCGCACCCCTGCATCGCCACACCAACCCGGCGCCGTCTTCTTGAGCAGTGCCCGCCTCCCCACGGGCCGTCAAGCGCACACGTGCTCTGCCAAGTCGAGCCCACGTGGTGCGCACTGCGCGGCGGCTCCCCCGTACTCTCTGGCCCGGCGGCCAGGCTTCCGACGGTCTGCGACGTACGAACGATGCCGGCCAGGCTCACGGCCTCATGCCGCGCCCACGGCGGCCCCGCACGCACCCACGCGTACCACACCTGGCGGTGCAGCGCCGAGCCCCCCCTGCCCCCACACCGAGCCAGCGCCAGCCCGCACAGCAGCAGCCGCGGGCCTCGCGCGAGGGCCCGCACCCGCAACGGCAAGCCTCCCTGCCGGCAAGCCCCGCGCCGCCCCGCTCGCGCAGGCGCACACGCTTCCGCCCGCAACGCCACAGCCCACATCACCGCCCCGAGCGCCGGCGGCGCCACGAGGCCCCCGCCCCCGCGCACACTCGCCGGCGTGCGGCGGCGCACACCGCGGCGCCCACACCCCCGCATGCGCCCGCGCGCCCCCGCTGCAGAGCGCGCCCTTGCCCTTGCTAGCCACACCTCGGACACCGATGCCGTGTCCGCACACACCCTGCAGCCGGAGACGCCGATCACGCGGCAGCCTCACACGCGCACGCCATGCCGACGCCGGCCCTCCACATGCGGGATGCGGCGCACCCGCGGCACCATTGCCGCGGGGGGCGCGGCGGCCCGCAGCGCAGCGCCGTGCCGGCCCCCGGCGTCGCGGCCGGCCCCGGCCCCTGCCGCAATGGTATCCCCGTTCACGTTGATCTTTAGCAAAGCCTCCTCGGATGCGGTTGCCACACCCGCAGCCCCCACCATGGGTCACTCCCCCGTACATGCGCAGCTTGCTCGCAGCCGCCCGCGCCCCGCGCTCGTGCGCTCCGCTGCCGCCCCAGCAACAACACCGCCGAGTCGGCGAGCCTCGTTCGTGGTGGCGAACCCCCTGCGAGCCCTGCCCCACCAGCCACTCCAATCCATTGACATCTTTGCCGGCACCCGTTCTGCCTTTTCATCAGCTCTGGAACACACCCACCCCTGATCACATCACCACGCCGCAGCGCCAACGCAGCCCCCGGCGCCGTCGCAATTCCAGGCTCCCAGCCTGCCCTCCCCTCGCCCCTCACTCCTCCTTCGCGTGCTTAGCGCCGCCGCCGTGCCCACCCACCCTGTCGCCGCCCTCGCCGCCGGCGCCTCCCACGCCGCCGACTCCACCGCCGCCCACGCCCCCGCCCCCGCCCTCCCCACCCGCGGCCTCGCCGCGACCCAGCCCGCGGCCCACGCTGCGGCGCCAGCGCCGGAACTCGTGACGCCAGTACAGCTCGGCGAGCGCCATGGTGAGCGCCGAGAGGCCCACGTAGACGAGCGTGCGCAGCAGGCTGTGGTCTCGCAGCCAGTAGTCGGGGTAGATGTCGTGGAAGTGGCGGTACAGGACCCACACCACCGGGCCCTCCACGGCCAGCAGCGCCAGGAACATGCTGAAGGGCATCTGGGGGCGGCGAGGGGTGGTGAGGGGGACACGGAAGGGGGTGGGGGTAAGGGGTAACGGCACGGGGTGGGAACGTGGAGGGGCATCTGCGGGCGTCGGGGCAGGGGCCGCAGCAGCGCGAGGGCGGCGGCGGCAGGACGCAGCAGCGCCAGGACCAGGGCGCGCTGGGCGCGACTTGCGCGCCGCCGGCCACCACTCACCCGCTCCGCGATGGGCCGCATGAGCGCCTCCACAAACACCTCCACGCCGCGCACCGCCATGCCCTCCATCAGGCTGGGCACCATCAGCACGCCGCTGCGGGTGGCGGAGGGGTAAACGAGGGCGCAGGGCGGACGAGTAAGCCAAGCACGACCGGCGGGAGGAAGCACGACCAGCGGGAGGAAGCACGAGCGGCGGAAGAAAGCACGACCGGCGGGAGGCACGAGCACACGGGCGGGGCAGGGGCTCCGGCGAGTGCGGGTTTCAGGGCCGTGCGCGGGGGCCGCGGCCGTGCCCTAAGGAGGCAATGCCCAGGTCGCCCCTGCCGGCCGCACCTGCCCATGAGCGCGTCCGCCGCCATGCGCAGGCACTTGCAGGCCAGCGAGGCGCCCAGCAGCGCGCGCGAGGAGCGGCCGCCGTGCGCCAGGCAGTACCACAGCCACACCATGGCCTGGGAGGGAGAGGGAGAGGGAGGCGGGGCGCGTGGGGGCGTGGCGGTGGCGGTGGCTGTGCTGCGAGCCACGGCGCAAGGCTGCCTGTAGGCTGGAGAGCGGGACGTGCGTCCGTAGCAACAATGGCACGGTTGGGGCCGGGGCGGTGCGGCCGCAGGCCCCGAGACGCGCGGAGCAGGACACGCGCCAAGGGGTGGCGCAGCCACACCGGAGCGGGGACGCGGCCTCCGGGCGGCTCCAGGCCGGCCGCTCGAACGCCTGGCCAGCGCCTCTGCCCCACATCTCCGACACGGCCCCGGGCCTCGAGCCCAAGTGCCGCTGGTCGCCCGGGCGCGCGCCCTCCTGCCCGCCCTCGACACGACCCCAGGCCAGCCGGCAGCGGCGAAGGCCGGTAGCAAGGCACGGCGACCTCATGCTGCACAACAGTACCGTAGCCGTCGTAAACATCGGCATCATTGAGAGACTACACGTGTACCGCGTGAAGTCCACAAACGGCTGGGATGGGCGCCTACCTGCGAGCCGGTGAAGACCAGCAGCGAGGTCAGCCCCGCTGCGCCGTCCTCCACGTAGGCCCGCGTGCAGGACACGGTCGACACCAGCGCCACCATGGCCGTGTAGGACCTGTGGTGGTGGCAGAGGCCGGCGCGGCCGTGGTGCAGGTGAGGCGGGGTGCTGGGCAAGACAGCCAGAGGCAGGCTGCGAGGGCCAGGCCGGGCTGCGAGGCGCGCTGCACGCCGCGTGCGGGCACACGTGGCCGCCAGACAGGGAGGCGGCGAGGTGCGGGGGGAGCGGTAGCACTGATGGGCAGAGGAGGTGTTGCCGTGTGGATAGCAGGCTAGGCGGAGGAGCCGTGGCCGCGGCAGCGAGGGGCACGCGGCAGCGAGGGGCACGCGGCAGCGAGGGCACCGGCGCCACGCAGGCCGGAGCAGGGTCTAGGCGGGCCGTGTGGCGACGGCCCAGGCGCGCTGCGCCACCATAGCCAAGCGGCAAGGGTGGCTGGGCCTCACCAGATCATTCCGCAAGCCCGGTGCGCCACGAAGCGCCAGTACTCCTCCTCCACGGCCGGGTCGGAGAAGCGCAGCGACCAGAACGTGTCCGTGGGCCGCCCCGCTGCCAGGGCGGGGGCGGACGCGGCGGCGCCGTCGGCAATGTCGTCGGCGCCGCCGGCCGAGCTCGCGGCGCTGGAGCCGGCGGCGCCGCTGCCGCGAGCGTCGCCGTCGTCGCTAGCGCGGACAGAGCCCAGCCGGGACGGGCCAGCCGAGCCGGAGCCGCTAGCGGCGGCAACGGCGTCGCCGCCGACGCCATCGCCGCCGACGCCGCTCGAGCTGCTGAGCCGGCGGCACGCGGTGAGCAGCATTGCCGCCGCCGCCGCGGTGGCCGCCACAGCGGCCTGCGCCAGCGGCGCCGCCGGTCCGATGGCGGGGGCGGCGACGCTGGCTGCATGCGTTTGGCCGCCGCTCTGCCGCGCGCTGCCGCCGCCGCCGCCGCTGACGCGGCTGGAGCGGCTGCCGGTGCTGACCCTCGCCATCAGGTCGGGCAGGATGGTTCCCAGCTCCGCTGGGCAGGGCGCGGAGGCGCCGCTGCCGCCGACGCCGGCGCCAGCGCCGCCGCCAGCACCAAGGTTCTGGAAGCTGCCGGCCGATGAAGTCATTATACTGTCCCACGTCGGGTAATCCGCAGTGGTCGCGCTGTGGCCACGAATGTTGGGCCGGACAGCGACCAGCATCCCCTCCTGCGGCGGCGCCGCCGCAGCCACTGCCGCCACCACCGGCGCAGCAAGCGTCGGCGCCGCCGGCGCCGCTTCGCCGGCCATAAGCGCGTTGCGCAGAGGAAGCGCCAGCGATGACGCCGAGACCGAGATGGTGGGTGGCTCAGACGGCGGCACCGACGGCGCCGCCAGCATGTGCCCCGCGGTGTCCGGGCCTCCCCACACGCCCAGGGACGCGACGCTGGCCCCTGCCACCGTCAAAAGCGAAGTCGTCAGCCCGGCACTCTCGCTGTTGCCCTGCAGCCGAATGCAGCTTCCGGTCACCGACCCCCAGTCTCCGGTGCCGCCGACGCTGCCCGTCGCTGTCACCTCGGGCGCCTCCGCCTCCGGCGCCGGCGCCGGGCTGGCGGCCGGGCCCGGCGCCGCCGACGCCGTTGCGGCGGCGGCCGCGCCCGCCCGGCTGGCACGGGCGTGCGCGACGAAGGCCCCGAGCAGCTCCACAGTGACCCGCGGTTCGGCTCCGGCCTCCGCCAGCAGCGCCTCCGGCGCCGCCAGGGACAGCTCGGCACACGCCACGCGCAGCACGAACGACGCCGTCGCCGTCAGGCCGGCGGCGCAACACCCCGCCAGCGCCGTGCATGCCACGTCCAGCAGGTGCTGACTGTAGCTGGCGGCGGCGTCGGGCGCAGCGGCGGCGGCGCCGCTGGCGGCGGCGGCGGCCGCCGCCGCGTCCTCTGCTGGGATGACACGCAGCATCGAGCGCATGGACTCGGAGTAGTCGACCAGGCCGGATGCCTCCGGCGCGGCGGCGGCGCCGCCGCTTGGGCACGAGGGCCCGGCGGCGACGGCGCCGATGCGGTGCAGCAGACGGGAGCTGTCCGATGCGCCCGTAAGCGGCAGGTCCGACGGTGTCACGGGGCTGGCCAGGCCTGCCGTCTCGCATCGGGGCAGCACCGACGTCGGCCCTTCGTCGGGGCCGCGCGCCGCCGCCCTGCCGGCGGCGCCGGACGTCGCCGGCCTCGGCTCATCGCAGCGGTCGGCGGCTGCAGCGGCGGCGGCGTCGACCAGAGTGCCCAGGTCAAGCAGGAACTGCTGACACGCCATCTCCACGTGCGCCGCCGCCTCGGCCGGGGCCGCCGCCGCCGCCGCCGAGGACGACGCCAGCGGCGCCGTCAGCGCGTCCTCGGAGCCCAGCAGCAGCCGCGCCATGCGCCGCCGCAGGCCGCCGAGCTCGGCGGCGACGGCCGCGTCGGCGGCCGGCAGCAGCAGCAGCGGCGCCGGCGCGCTAGTGGCGGCGGCGCCGGCCTGGCGGCGGCGCCGGCACTCGACCAGCAGCAGGCCGCCCGCAGGCGGCACCGTTCCGCCGACGTCCAGTAAGTGCATCTGGCCGGAGTGGCTCTCGGCGGGCATTGGCAGCGTGTAGCCGTCAGCACTGCGCATCACCGCCGGCCAGGTCGAGGGGAGCGCGCCGCCAGCGGCGACGCCGTCCGAAGCCGCGCAACGGCCGGCGTCGGCGGATAGAAGGCGGACGCCGGTGGCAGTACGGCAGGGCAGGAAGCTCGAGCCGCACCGAACGGTGATCTCGTCGGCGCCCGTAGCTGCGCTGCCGCCGCCGCCGCCGTAGACCATCAGCGTCACCTGTCGTAGCAGCGGCGACCCAGCCGCCACCGCCGCTGGCGGCGGCAGCACCGCCACGGGTCTGGGCAGCCACAGCGTCGGGGCCTCGGCCACAGCCGCCGCCGGCAGCGGAACCGGCAGCCACTGCCGGCCGGCCTCATCCCAGCACAGCTCGGCGAATCCGGCGGCGGCGTGGCCCATCTGAATCTCGACGGCGCCCCCCGCCGCTGGATTCGAAATCCCGGCGGCGCTCAACGTGTCGCACACCATTCCCGGCCGCCAGCCGGAAGTGTGCAGCCAGTGCCCCTCGGCCGCCTCCGCCGCAAGCCAGGGTTGCGCCTCGGGCGCAGCCGCCGCGCCCGCCGACGCGGGCCCGACGGAGCGCACAGACGGGTAGAGCGGGTCCTCGGCACACACCCGGAACGACGACGGCTCCCCGAGCTGCTGCTCGGCGCCGCCCGCCCAGCGGCTGTACGTTAGTCGCGGCGCGCCGCCGCTCGGCGCCGCGCTGGCGGCACCGTACCGTACGTACGGCACCAGCGGCGATGGCGAGCGGCCCGGCTCGGCGGCGCCGCCGGCGCCGTCGACGCGGGCAAACTCAAACACGAGCTCGACGCAGCCACGCCTGGCGGCGACGCCGGTAAGCACCCAGGTGCCGCCGCCGCCGCCGCTGCCGCCCTGCGCGGCGAGCGCGGCCTTGGCTAGCTGCGCCGGCAGGTCGGCGGGCAGGGCCTCGGGGTGCGAGGACTGGATCTTGGCCGTCACGCGGACGCGGCGCATGCGAGACGACAGGTGCATGCCACGCGCCAGCGCCAGCTGACGCATCATCTGCACGGTCTCAGAGACGGTGTACTCGAGCGGCTCCTCCTCCGGGATGGCGTAGTCGCGGAGGTGGTGCTTGAGCGGCGCGTGCGCGGCAGCTGGCGGCTCGGACGCGTCGAGCGCCGGCGGCCGCCGTGCGGCGGCGGCGGCGGCGACACCCGCCGCCGCGCCAGTGGCGACATCGGCCGCCGACGGCGAAGGCAGCGAGGAGCGCGGCGGCGGGGGCAGGTAGGCTCGCGACGTGGCGGCGGCGGGTAGACCCACCGCCGAGGCGGCTCGAGGCACCTCGCCGCTGCCCACGCTGAGCAGCGTTGCCGCCACCTGAGGCGCCGACCCCACCGGCACGAGGCCCACGTGGCCCACGTGGCCCACGGACGCCGCGCCGCTGCCCGGCGGACGAGCCCAGGAACTCACGGCGGCCATAGTGCTGGCGGCAGCGACGTGCGGCGGCGGTGGCGGCGGCGGCGGCGGCGGTGCAGCGGCGGCGCCGCCGAGGTACATGCGGTTCAAGCGGCGGGGCACGTACGGCGCGTACGGAGCCATCGGCACGCCGCCGGCGGCAGCGCCGGCGGTGTAGGGCGGCGTGACGACCGATGCCGCCGCCACAGTCGCCGCCGAGTAGTCCTGCTTAAGATCCATGTGCTTGGCGTCCAGCGCGAACGCCGAGGGCGGGTGGTACGGCATCAGCCCGGCGGCGCCGTACGGCGGCTGCAGCTGCTGCGCGTGCGGCGGCAGCGGCGGGCGCTGCAGCTGAAGAGCTGCCTTGTCCAGGGAAAGCACTTTGACAGGCCGCAGCCGGCCGGCGGCGCCGCCAGAGGGGCCAAGGGAGCCGGAGGAGCCGTCGGGCGCCGCCAGCCCGTTCCTGCGGGTGTGGATAGGGTAGGGCCCCGGGTTTGGATGGGGCAGGGAAGGGCTGATGGCGGGCAGGTCATGACGCAATGAGCCAAACCATCGCACGCGTGAGATGACAGAATGGCCGGCTGCCGGGCCGGTCGGCCGGTCAACCAGCAGTATGCGGCGAGCGCCCATTGCCAGCAGGGGTGCGACGCCCGCGCGGCGAGCGTTCGGGTAGGAGGCGGGCGGAATGCGCTGCGTGGGGGCTAGGCCGGCAGCAGGTGACCGAAGATGCTCTGCCGGCAGACACGCACCTCAGCGACTCCGCCTCGTGCTCCACCTCGCCCGCCTGGTCCGACCAGTCCTTGGACCGGCCCCTGTTCATGGACGCCAGGTTGCCGCTCGAGCCGGCTGCACCGCCAGCGATCGGCGCCACCGTCAAGGGGGCGGCGGCGCCGCCGCCGCTGCCGTGGGAGCGGAGCATATCGCCGACGTAGCCGCTGATGGCGGCGGGATTCATGGCGGCGGCGGCGGCAGCAACGGCGGCGACGACGGAGGCATCTGAGGCGGCGCTGGTGTTGGGCGAGGTGCCGGCCGACTTGGACTTGCCGCCGGCGGCGCCGCTGCCGGCGGCGCCGGCGCCGGCGCTGCTGCCGCTGAGCGGCAGACCCAGCGGCGCCGCCACCGGGGCCGGGCGAAACAGGCCCGGCGGCGGCGTGCGCGGCAGGAGCACCGTGGCCGGTGTGCCGACTGAGGTCGCGCAGCTGACGGGAATGACGCCGCTGCCAGCGCCGCCGCCAGGCGCCGCCGCCGCCGGCGGCGGCGGCGCGGCCGCTGGCAGCTTCACGAGGGCCTCGCCAGACACCCCGGGCCGCCCGGCCGGGCCCTGGGCGCCATCGGCCGGGAGCGCCGCTGGTTCTTCCTCGCCCTCCAGAGCATCCAGCAGCTCCTGGGATTCTGCAGACTCCATCGCCTCGGAAAAGCATGAGGTCTCGGTCCGCGCGGTCGACGCTTCGTCCACACTGACGCCCACGACCGCGGCGGCCATGCGCGGCGCCACGGTCTCGTCGGGCGCGCCAGCAGCCCACGGCTCGTCACACAGCTGCGCTTCCGCCGGCGGCGGCGCGGCGGCCGCGGCCTCCGCGCTCCCCTGGCCCGGCCCGGCCTCAAGCATTCGGCTGCTGAGGCGCGAGGGTGCCTGCCCGAAGTTTGACGTGGGGGCCAGGAAGGAGCGACGCGGCGTGGCCGAGTCGCAGAACGCGGCGGCGCCGCTGCCCTGCTGCAGCGACGCCGGACCGAGCGTGCTCTGCAGCGGCAGCATGTCGGACGTCAGCGCCAGGCCGCTGGCGCTGCCCCACACGCCCGTGTCGTCATCTGCGGGGTCAGAGGGGAGGGAGCGAAGGCCGCCCGTAAGCGGACAGCAGAGGGCAGCGTCGCCGTGCCGCACCCGGTTGTCAAGCGCAGCCCGGGCCGAGGTGGAGGCAGAGGCAGGGGCCATCGCCCAGTCAGGCCAAACATCCCGTGGGGCTGCGCCTGGTGCATGTGCCCTGTCCGTCCCCCTTGAGAGCTCCTCCCACCGTCGCGCGCCGCGGCGGCCGAGAGCGTGAAGGCGCCGGACGCCTCCGCGTTGACGTCGAGCACGCACAGCCCGCGGCCGCCGAGCCGCGCCGCGGAGCCGCCGGGGCCGGCCGCGGGCAGGGCGCCCTCACAGGCCGCCACTGCGCGCTGCTCCAGAGCGCCCGCAAGGAGCTGGCGGGCAGGGGCGGGCAGGGGCGGGCCGGGGCGGCGGGGTTTCACCACAGGGGAACGTGCCACTTGGTGCGGCGTCGCGGCAACGGGGCTTCACAGAGCTTCGCGGCGGCCGCGGACGGGCGCGTGCCGGGTGGCGGCCTCGCGCCGTCGCCGCACTCCAGCCATGCAGGACTGCACCGCGCCGTCCCCCAGCTCAGCACACACACACACGCACCTCGGCAGCGCTGCACAGCGTGTCCGCCACCGCCGACAGCTGCGCCGCCGGCAGCGTGAGGCAGCACGGGCCGTCCGCGCCTCCAGCGCCGCTCGCCTCCGCGCCGCCCGGCGGCGGCGCGACGCAGGCGTATGCCACCACGCCGCACAGCACGTTGGGCATGGGGCACGTCACGGCCACCACGGAGCCGCGCTGCTCGCGGGCGCCGGCGGCCGCGAGCGCAGCCAGGTCGCAGCAGCCTTGGGTCGAGGGCAAATCCTCCTCGGGGCAGCGCAGCACCAGGCGGCGCGGCAGCCCGGAGCCGCCGGCCGCGCCCGAGCCGGCGCCGCTGGCGCCCAGTCCCGGCTGCGTCGGAACCAGGCTGGCGTGCTGGCTGCCTTGCGTGCTGGCGCCGGCGGTGGAGCCCCACACGCTGCTGCTGCCGGTGATGACGCTGGCGGTTTCATTGATGGACATCCCTCCCGCACCGGGGCCAGTGCCGATACCGGCGGCACCGGCGCCGGGGCCGGGCCCGGCGCTGGTGATGGCGGCGGCGGCGGCGGCATCGGCGGCGGCGGGCCCGCACATGAGGCGGCGGCCGACGAGCGTGCGCGAGAGGACCGCCGCTAGCGGCTCGGCGCGCGACGAGTGACGCGACAGGAGAGAATCGGACACAGGTACGGCAATGGGGGGTTTTCCGGCCGGGCAGCAATAGAGCTGGACCTGCGGGGTCAGATGGCTGTGCTGCTGTGCGGTCGGCAGCACGCCGCCGCTGCCGTTGGCTGATGTGGTGCCGCCGCTGGCAGTGCCGCTGCCGCTGGCGGGGGCGCCGCTGGACGGCGCGGCCTGCGCGCCGCTGGACGGCGCGGCCTGCGCGCCGCGGGCCGTCACGAGGCCGAGCGTCACGGCCAGCGGGGATGGCCGCTGGCTGCCGTCGCTGCCGGTGGCGATCAGGGTCTGCAGCTGCGCTGCGGCAGAGCGCATGGCGGCGCCGTGGTCGGGAGCATTCGCCACAGCCTGGGCCAGGGCGCAGGCCTGCGGGATGTGGGTCGGCATGTGGGTCGGGCGAGGTACATGGCGCGTGGCGGTGGCCGCGTCGGTGGCTTTCCGCGTGCGTGAGGGCGTGTGATGAGGGGAGTGGGCCCTGGCGTTGGCCGATAGCTGGGTTGTGTGGGGTTCGTGTGGGCAACGTGCGCGTGGCGGCTGGCGTGACGGGGGCCATCAGCAAGCGTTTGTCCGCAAGCCCAGGGTGCCAAGGGGTGCTTGGCGAGCAGTCGGAAAGACTAATCGTGTTGATCATTTGGCCGAGGTGCAGGACGCGTGGCGCTTCGGGCGGCGAAGGCCGAACCGACAACGCCCGGGGGTTGTGAGGGGGTTGTGTGGACAACGGCCGGGTGCTGGCAGACCCCGGGGCGCACCTGATAAGCGGCGCTGCAGGCCTCTACGTCGCCGAAGCACTCGCGCGTCAGGCTGCTGAGACCGGCAAGCATGCGCACGAGACCCATGCCTTGCGTGTCAGCCACGGGCTCGCGAGCAGCGGCTATGCTGCTCAGGACTTCGTTGAGGTCGGCGGGGGACACGACCGTGACAACGCCGACCAAGCGGACACCCATGAGCAGCGGGAGGGACGCAAGGCGCCAGGCCGGAACGTCGGCCGCTGGTGAGGCGGTGCGGTTCTGTGGCGTGGCCTTGCAGATACGGTCGTAAAGGACATGGAGGTCGGGCGGCAGAGCAGTCGTGTCCACCGCGCCAGCCGGCACCACGACAGATACCGCTCGCTGTTGGACACGGGTGGGTAAAGGGCCGGCGTAAGAGCATAAGCCGGCGTATGTGTAGAAACGGATGCACTCGTCATTCTGAAGTTTCGCCCAGGTTGAAACGTACCAGCGACCTCGCCGTTAGAGCAGCGCTTTCTTCTTTTTCTGCTGACAACTCGAGGACTGAGCCTACGGGGAACGCTGCCGCGGGGCCCGCACGCGACGTTGGCCCTGGGCTTGCCGCCGCGACAAGCACACAGGATGATGCGTCCTCAGTGAGGGCCCAGCACCTATGGCAAGACGAGAAAGGGCCACCAGTTTATGTCGTGCCTGAGAAAGCTGCAAAAGCCGACACAAATGCTCACCCCGCAGCCCGAAGTCCGGTCGAAGACGCATAGCTAAGGAGGTGCTGCTGCAGGCGGCACCTCCAAGGGGTCTGTGGGCCCTTTGCGGACACGCTCGACGGAGCATCTGGGATGGCTGGTGGGATGGCTTGCGACAAGCAAGCTGGCTCCTTCGCCGCTACAGCGAACACGGGAAGCTCTTTTCCAGCATGCTCAGGCTGCGCGGGCTTGGCGCGTACTATGGAGGGCTCTTCCGAGGCGCCCCGCGGGCGGAAGCAACACAACATTGGCCTCAGGACGTCATTTGTAAACTAGTACTTGTGTATAACAAATTACCAAGTAGCGCGCATGGTCGCACCACGAAAGCACGGGCGGTCGGCCCCGGTCCGTACCCCGTTCGCCTCCCCCACACCCGCCCCGTGCCCCTGTGTTCACATGCAGACGCCTCACCTGCCTTGAAGCACCACATGCGCTGAATGTCCAATGGTGAAGGGGCACTGTGCTCGTCACGAGCTGACGGCGGCGCTGTCCTGCGAGGTGGCAAGCTCGCGTGCAGGGGAGTCTCCCCTGCTCGCGTGCGCATCGCTGCGTGCAGTGCCGCGTGCAAGTCCCGCGGTCGCGGGCGGGAAACGTATGGCCCACCTGCCCCCAAGGCGCTCCGTCGAACGAGGGTCTAGCCGCGAGGCACACTCTCATTCCACAGGGCCGAGCTCCCGAGCAACGGCATGGCGAACAGGCGGCGACGGGTAAGAATCTTCACGACCGACGTGGAAGTAAGCACGTGTAAGCACAGGACCATCAGGTCCACGCCCAAGAGATGGGTGCCTAGGAGGTAGCCCACCCCCAGCAGCTGGCGCGCCCAGCTTAGCCCCCCAGCGGTTTCCCCATACATTCTTATTCCACACATAGCCCCCCAGTTAGGCACACAACCGGGCTACAGCAGTCTCCAGCCAGTGCCGTCTTACATGCTTGAAACGTTACAACCGGCACCCGGGTTATGCGACCTCCCGTGCCCCTCCTGCCCATGCCGGCCTCATTGCGAAGTCTTGCTAGGCAGCGCCAGCGCCCCGCCGCACCACGCCAGCAGGGGCAGCGGAGCCACGGTGCTCAAGACGCCGTGCTGCATGCCGGCATTATGTATGTACGGGTTCGTGTACGGTATGTGTCGTATGACGTGCCATATGTCCTGTGCGCCATACGGTGCGGTGCGCAGCCGTTGTGCACGCGGGTATGTGTAGTACGATGTGTGCATGTATGCATGTGAGTGCGCCCAGTCGTCAGCCTGCCGTCAGCCGCCGCAAACGCCAAGCAGCCAGGCCCCGGCCCCGGCCCCGGCCCCCGGGCCAGGTCCATGCTGCACCTCCCCGCCCCTCGCACCGCTCCCAACAGTCAACCAAACACGCGCACAACCGCGGCGGCGAGGGGGCGCTCAGAGCAGCCGCCGCCGCCCCCACCAACAACACAACCGCCGCCGCCGGGCCCCCAAACACGCTTATTGCACGCTAGCCCCAGCGCAGCCGCGAGCACACACAGCCCCTCACAAGGGCGCACTCATGTCTCTGGCTCGCTCGGCTCGAAACAAAAGAACAGCCCCCAGGCCCCAGCACACTCGGAGCGCCGGGCCGCACCGCCCCCAGCCCAGCCCAGCCGCGCTGCGCACCCACCCACCCACCCACCCACCCACCCACGGCACCATGCCGCCACCATCTTCACGCCACACGGACGCGCGCCACGCATGCACACACGGGGCGCGACGCGTACGGGCTGGTGCTCTATTTCGGCCCTAACAGTTGGACACACGCCGCCCTGCAGCAGTGCCCGCCACCTGCAGCCCAGTGCACGCCGGCCCCCGGGGGGCCCCGCCAGCAGCCCCAGCCGCCCCCTGGCAGCACCCGGCCGCTGGCCCCCCCCGGCCGCCGCCGCCCGCGCCGCGGCCACCCTCGCCCCGCTCGGACCCGCCGCCGCCTCCCCAGCCTGGCCCCTGCCTGGCTAAGCCCCAGCACAACCTGCCCCAGCACAACCTGCCCCAGCACAACCTGCCGCATGCGCCGGCACCGGAGCCGGCACAGGAGCCCCTGGCTGGGCCTCAACTCCCGCCTTCTCCACCCCCCTGCCACTGCCCC
>BDDC01000317.1:31438-73356 GCA_001662425.1 Chlamydomonas sphaeroides
GGTCGTCTGTAGACGAAACCGGCAGCAGAGAGCGCGTGTTGGGGTCGTGTCCTAGTGCGGGCCCCCCTCGGCCCATGGCCTTCAATTCAGGCTGTCGGCGGCAGGCCTGGCTGCGAGCGCCCACGCGCCCCTCGCTCCCTCCGACCCCGTGGGGGAGCACACGCGGATGCAGCAGGGTGCCCCCTGCAGGGTGGCGGCCTGCGGCACGGCTTGGGCGCGCGCACACAGCCCTGCCCCTCTTCCCCCACGCCCTTCCCCCTACTGCTTGCCCCCCGCCCGCTGCGCGCCCACCCCGCCGCCCGCCCAACCCCGCCAGCTTGCTATCCTGAGTGCCGTGTGGCGAGGCAGGGCCATGCCCCGCAGCCCGTGAGGCGGGGCTGACCCCCGCGGCCCCTGCCCTGCCCGCAGCCCCCGCCCTCGCCGCAGCTGCGCCCGCGATGGAGCAGGGTGGGGGAGGGGGGGCTGCGGTGCGTGCGCCGTCGGACGGTGGCCAACTGGGAGCGCGCGTTAACCCTATTCCCCCTGACACAGCTCCCCCAACATCCCCCGCAGCTGTGCCCCCCGCCCTCCCCGCCGTGGCCCCTCAAGGCCCCCCCAGCCCCTTAAGTCCCCCCCCAAAGCCCCCTATGGCCCCCAAAGTCCCCTCGTGGCCCCGTAAGGCCCCAAACGGCCCCCCAAGGGCCCCCCAAGGGCCGCCCTCGCTGCGCCCGCGCCCCCTCCCAGAAAACCCCTGCGTGGCGCGACGGTGGTCATCTGTCGCGGCGCCGCCGTCCCTCCCCTTCCGCCGCCAAGCAAGCAGCAGGGGACGGCGCCAGCTCCCCGCGCAGGGTCGGCCCCCTCAGCAATGGCGGTTGTCTCAGGTAAAAGGTCGGCCCCCCTGCTCTTGGCCCCTGGCCCCTTTCGCTGCTGCGCCGCACCGCGCGCCCCCACGGCTCCGTGACCCCCCCTCCCGCTGTCCCCCATCGCAGGGCCCCATGTCAGCGCAATGTCGCCCTGAGCCACACCTTTTAACTGGCGGAGCTCCCTGCTGGCTGCCTGCACGTCACACGCAGCAGACACCCACCGGGTCTGCTTGGCCCCCCTTTTGACACCCCTCCTGCCCTAAGCGCGCGCCGCGGCCTCCCCGCCCCGCCTGGGCCGCGGCGCAGCAGCGCCCTTCTCACCATGCCTCCGTCCGCCTGCGTGTCGCGGGGCGACGACGAGAAGGTCGGCGAGCGCGAGCGCGCCGTGACGCCCAGGCGGAGAGGCTACGGCCTGGCTCCGCCCAAGTGCCTCGCTGCACTGGCCGCAGCACAGGTGACTGGTTGTGAGCCCTTCGCGCCCTCGGGTCGGTTGAGCTTGCGTCTTTCCGCTGCCGTTTGCCCCGTGCGCCTGCGCACGGGCCCCTGCACGCGGTTTGCTGCCGTTTGACCGTTGGCAGGCCACGCTGGCACGGCAGGTGCTGCTGCGCCGCGACCGCTGAGTGCAACAGCGAAAGTGCTGCCAAGCTGCTACCTGGTGCCGCTGGGGGCGCGGCCGCTGGCCGTAGGGCGGAGGAGAACGCTCGTCGACCGTCGCTGGGGCCCGTCCGTCAGAGCGGCCCGAGCATGTGGGAGTGGCACGCGGGCTTGAGCGGTGCGTCGCCCACAGGGCGCGCTTGGAAGGCAACCCGCACCGCATGCCAACGCAGAACGGTAGTGCGAAAGGTACAGCGACTTGTACCCCTAGACGGGGAAGGCGAGGAGGGGCCGGCCAGCAGACGAGCGCGCGCACACACCCGAGCTGCATCGAGCTTTGCGTGCGGTCAGTGCGCGCTCTGCGTTTGCGAAAGTCTTGCTGCAAGTCCTTGCCCTGCAACCAACCCCGTGCTGCATCCGCGTGTTCCTAACCACGGGGTCGGAGGGACGCGTGGGCACTCGCAGCCCGACCTGTCGCCGACAGTCTGGCGACCTGCAACCCGCATAGCACGACAGTGTCGATATTAATTGGGCACAGCCGGGCGACGTAAGGATGCAAAATTTGCGTCGGAGGAAGTTGCACCGCTTTTGCGATAAGCCCGGTGCCGACATCCGATGCCCGCATTTCCGTGACCCTGAACAGTAATTAAAATACTTCGAACTATCAATTATGCGAGGGCATAAGCGGCGAGGGCTATGGCCGACACGTAAGCTGTGAAGTTACGTTCACCTACGTTTCGAGCCGTAACCTGCCGGCGCAGCGCCACTCGCCGCTGGCAGTTCCTTTCATGGTTGTGAACACTTTGGGCCGGGAGCGGGTGTGTTCATGGTTGACTCAGCCCGTTGACCCAGGCCGATCAGGTGACACCCCCTGCTGGCCCACGCGCCCATCCCTGAGGGCTTGCCCATGCCGGGATGCAGGAGCCTACATATGGTGATGATCGTGCTCCCTGTCGCACTCAACAACCCAGGCGCCCCGCGCACTTGCTTACACAAACGCCGCAATGCACGCGTCAGGCAAAGTTCCGCAGCACAAGGAGGGCAAGGAGGGGAGCCGCCACTCTCTGGACTGGTCGCACGTTGGCCTGCCGGAGAGGGAGCACCAGCTCAAGCGGGCGTTTGCGTGAGTGCGTGCGTGCGAGCCGTTCCGGAACGCACGTCGCTAAAGAAACGCGCGCGCCTTCTCTTTGCAGACCGTCCGTCCTTGCGGTCGCGGCCGTGATCCTCGGTAAGGAGATCGGCCGCTTGGGCCACAGAAAGCGTCCGCAACCTGTCGCGCCCGTTTTTCGCGGCTCAGGCGCCAGCGATTCGGGTCGGGGCGCGCCGCCCCTTGCCGACCTTTCGGCCTTTTCCAGCGGCCCACATGTTCGCCGTAACGAGTTCGCAACAGTGCGCCTGGCTTCTAAGCACACGCTCGAAGCGACACGGCAGCGCTCGTCAGCTTTCCCGCCCCCGACCTTTCCCCCTCGCCCCTGCTTACCCTCCCCCAAGGTCTCTTCTTCGGCCTAAACCGGTACACCGAGCTGGGCGAGAATGCCGCCGAGGAGGTGGACCGCTTCTACAAGTACTTCATCGATGTGCAGATCATGGTCTTCATCGGTGAGCTGCGCAACTGCGGCCGACATGCCGTGCCCATGCTTGGGACAACTTGGATTGGTGGCCGAGACCCCACGGCTGACTCCACCGCCCCCTACCTCTCGCTCTGCCCCTCTTCGCTACTCCCTCCCTCGCCGGCCCTGATGTCCAGGCTTCGGGTGAGTGCGTTTGCCTTCGCCATCTCGACAATGCCCGCTCCCCATATTCACCCGCACCTTGACCGGCGCAGCGACACTCGGCTTGTCTTGCGCCTACTTATCAATCCTCATCTGTTGAATACTTTTCCCCTCCTCCCTGCAGTTGCCTGATGACCTTCATGCGGCGGTATGCGTATGGCGCGATTGCGTTGAACTACCTCTTCAGCGCGCTCATGTTCCTCGAGGCCATCCTTTGCATCGGCGCGACTCAGGTGATTATCCTGAAGATTCCAAACAGCTTTTGCTACCGCGAAGTCGGCACATCGTCGATGCGCGTTGCCGACATGGCACCTACATGGCACCGACGGCGCCTGACGCTCCACGCCGTTCCTGCCGTTCCCCTTCCGCCTTCGCAGCAAGTGTTCTGGAACGTCAAGCGCGACCGCATTCACATCGACGTTGCGCTGCTCATTGACTGCTCGTTCTGCGCCGGTGAGCACCCTGCTCGATCGGTTGTCTACTCGCCCAGCTGGCAGTATGCGGCATTTCCCCTCGCGCGTCAAGCCCCCTGCGCTGCCCCTCAGCCCTCCTCCCCGTGCCTGCCCTCCCCGCCCGCAGCCTCGGGCATGATTGCCTTCGGCGCCATCATCGGCAAGAGCACGCCCACGCAGACCTTCTGGCTCATGTTCTGGCAGGTGCGCTCCGCGGCCTCTCGCACCCCAACCGCGACACCACCAATCCGCCCCCGCTTGGCACGCACCGCTCTTGCCCCTCGCGTTTACGTCATCCCGCGATGCCCAGCAGGCCCCCGTTGGCACACCCGCCTTCGCGCACGGCCGACGCGCCACTCTACCCGGGGCGTGCTGTGCCGCGTGTGGGGTTCTGTTCTACCTAACACTGGAACACCCGCCCCCACACGTCCTTTCCCATCCCCTCCCTCCTCCCTTTGCTCCGCCAGGTGCCGCTGTACGCGCTCAACCAGCAGCTGGTCATCCACACCTTCAAGGCCCTGGACATGGGTGGCACCATCGTCATCCACCTGTTCGGCGCCTACTACGGCCTGGCCGCCTCCCTGATGCTCTCGCGCAGGTGCGGCCACCACGGTACCTCTCCCCAGCAACCCTCCCGGCCGCCGCGGCAGCCCTCACACCCATCCTCGCGGCCTGGGTGCCGCCCGCCCAGCACCCGCCCCTCGCACGGCCTGCCTCGCGCCTGCGCCCAACCCGGCGCCTCCCCACCCGCCGGGACCCCGCAGGCAGCCACTGCACGGCCTGGACCACCCCAAGAACACGGGCGCCTACCTGAACGACATCTTCTCCATGATCGGCACCATGTGAGATGGGCATGAGGCGGAGCGCACCGTCCTGCGTGCATCGCGCCGGACACCGCACCTGGCTGGGAGGAGGGCTGCCCGGCGCCCGCTTTGCTGCTACCCCACGTTCCTCTCACCACAGCGCCCTCCCTGCCCCGAACGCCTCCCCTTCCCCCAGCTTCCTGTTCATCTACTGGCCCTCGTTCAACGGCGCCCTGGCCTCCGTATCGCACGCCAACATGGAGGAGGCCACCGAGGCCGACGTGAGTGCGGCCGTGACGTGGGACTTTCAAGGGCGTTGGCAGCATCCCATCCCCTGCAGGGCTACCGTACTCGACAGCCTGCTGCGTGGTCGCATGCTGTGCGCTTCTTCGTCGCGCCGCCGCCCGGTCGACGTGCTGTGGAGCGGCTGCTTGAGCGCGTGCCCCGCACTCCCGCCCTCCGCCCCGGCCCCGGCTTCCTCCCCACCCGCAGAAGTCGGCGCAGTACCTGTCAATCGTCAACACGCTGCTGTCGCTGCTGGGCGCCGTGCTGGCGGTGTTCTGCACCTCCGTCATCGCGGGCGGCAAGATCAACATCGTGCACATCCAGAACAGCACCCTGGCCGGCGGCGTGGCCATGGGCGCCGCCTGCACCCTCAAGATGGTGCGTCTGCACACGGCGCACACGACAGCATCCGGCCCGTCGGTGCCGCCCGCAATTAGCTGTTCGTAGCCGTGTTGGGTTGCAGCCCAAGCGACGAGCTGACGCCTTCCCCACATCCCGCACCCTACACGTCCCCCGCAGACGCCCGGCGGCGCGCTGTGCGTGGGCATGGGCGCGGGCGTGATTAGCACGCTGGGCTTCCAGTACCTGACCCCCTTCCTGGACCGCACTATCAACCTGGGCGACACGTGCGGTGAGCGTGCCGGGCCGCGCTGTGCTCTTAGCGCCCCCTGGACAACATGCCATGGCTCGGGGCCTGTGGCTGATTGCTTACACCTTCCCTTCGCCCCTTGTCCCTCGCGCCCCACCCCAGGTGTGCACAACCTGCACGGCATCCCCGCCATCATCGGCACCCTGGTGGCTGGCCTTGCTGCCCTGGGCCAGCACGTCGACTACCTGGAGCACGACACGGGCCGCCAGCAGCTGGGCTACCAGGTCCTGGCGGGCGTGGTGACGATGGGCATCGCCATCGCGGGCGGCCTGCTGGGTGGCTGGATCGTGACGGCCTTCAACCCCTTCCGCGGCGAGCCCATGATGGTCCCCGAGGTGAGGGGACGCGCTAGGGGAGTGTCAGCGCTTGGTTGGCTGGGCGATATGCGTGTGTGGGTCACGCGTGGAGCAGGGTGGAGTGCAGCTGCGAGGCATGCGCACCCGCTGATCCTCCTGCTGCTTCGCTCCTTCGCTTGCCGCGCACCGCAGCTGTTCGACGACGGCCCCTGGTGGGCGCACCAGCGCGTGGAGCCGCTGCCCATCGCCGCCTCGATCCACCTGTCGAACCGCGGCGGCTCTGGCACGTACCGCGAGGGCAGCACCCGCCGCGACAACACCAACCGTCGCATGCACGGTGAGCGCCGTGCCGCTGGCGGGTCCAACCATCGCGGCTGCCGCTGCGCAACCTCACCTGTGTGCGCACGTCTGACCCGTATCCGTTCTCCTGCTGCCTCCCACCCTCCCCACCAGGCGCCGTTGCCGTCTCCGGCGTGCCCGCGCCCGCCGGCTCGGTCCCCGACTCCGTCATGGTTAACACCGCCGGCGGTGTGCAGAACCCCGTCTACTCGCTGCCCGCCACCAACGCCGACATGCCGCTCTTCGCCGCCGGCACTTGCCCGGATGAGGCGGCGCGGCCCGTGCCGCCCATGGCGCCCCTGGCTGCGCCGGCGGCGCTGCCCAAGGCCTAGACGCCCAGGAGCGAGCGCTCGATGGCTTTTGTGTTTTAGGTGGGGGAGGCATTGGATGCGTTGGCATGCAGGCTGCCGCTGCGCCTCTGGCAGCGCGAGCAGCAGGAGGAGGTTCGAATCGCGCCGTTTGGGTTGGCATGGGTCTATGTTAGCTTGCTCGCTATGCTGTATCGCGCGTGTGGGTCGAGTGATGAGCCCGCTCGCGGCCCGTGCGTTGGCGCTGCGCGGCGTGGCCCATGTTGTTGTCTTGTGTGGCGCGGGGACGTGTGCTGTCCTTTGCTGCGTTTGGGGCAACACCGGCGCGGCGGCTCGTCCGCCGGTTGCACCCATCATAAGAGAGGTCGCTGCCGGTCACTCCACACGAAGCGAGCGTCTTCTTTTGGCGAGTAAGAACTTGTGGTCCGACTGTCGGTTGCCGGGCGTCCCTTAGTATGGAAGTAACCTTACGACGGGTTTGGCGCAACTATGAATGGGACGCGTGGGAAGTGCTGTCGCGTGTTCTGCTCGGCGCACACATGTGTGGGGTTGGGTCTGCACCGCGGCGTGCGGACGAGGCTGCGACGGACGGACGGACGGATGCTGGTTGCCTTTCGCAACGCAACGGCGCGCAGCAATAAGCGCAGTTGGCGCGCTGGCCGGGGCTGCAGGCCCGAGGATGGGCGGCGGTCGCGGCGGCCGCGTCGTGCTGGCAAGGACTCTCGGACCCGGGCACGCCACGTTCTGGCCACTCACCGGCCAGCAACGTGGCGATCGGGGTTGCGGCGCAGGGGTCGGTCAGACGAGGCCGGACATGGCCGGGTTTGTAGGGCAGGGGAGGGGCTCTCGAGGCGTGTTGCGGGCCGGGGCTGTTGCTGGGCCGTTGGCGGCCCTCTTTCGGGGGGGCTGTGGCGGTGGTACGACTACTAATGAAGTGAGGCCGTTTGGTTGGGCGGCCGCGGCGTGGGGGTTAGATGCGAGGGGCACGGGTTGGAGCCTCCGCAGACAGCACCACTGGGAGGCAGGCGATGGTTGGGGGGCGTACATAAGGCCGACAAGGCACGCCTGACGCATGGGCAGGGGCTGTGCTACCTGGGAGGGCTGCAACGGGCCACCCCAGAGGGGCGCGCACCACACCGCAGGGAGACGTGTGTAACACGCACCCGCCAACAGCAATCCTCCTTGCCGTGGTGGCGCCCCGCAGACCCCGTGGATCCCCACTGCACATCCCGTGGGTCCCTCGTGCTGCGCGCGCCATGGGGTGCTGGTGCCCGCGCCGCACCAGGTGACTGCGGCAGAGGAGTTGTGCTTCCAGCGCCTGCGCGCCGCGGATGGTCTTGTTATACGAAGCCAGGGACCAAGGTTCAACAGCATAAGGTCCTAAGGCCACGGTAGCTGCCTGGCGCGGCGGAGCACACGGACCCCTCTTTACTGTAGAACCAGCGTGTGAGTCAGTGGCGGATACCTAAGACAACCGCCAGTCCTGGCAGCCCGGGGACTGTGAGGGGCTGTCGGGCCGTGCTTCGGCGGCTTCTCCGCGCCTCGCGCCGGCGCCCGGCATGTCGTCCCAAGGCTGCGGCGGTACTTTTCACTGACTTCCACGCTGGTTCCACAGTGAAAAGGCTGCGGCGGTGGACCAGCGCACATGGCCAGTGGATGCTCATTAGGCGGGCCGTGTGGCGAGGCGGGGGGCCTTGTCTTGTTACAACGTTGTGGGTGCGTGTCATTGAATGCGGTTGCTCCTCACCTCGAGGAGGGGCGCTGGGCGGTGCCCGGCGGTGCGGCCCCTCCGTCAGCGCTGGCTTTGGCGGCCTTGAGCCGGCGCACTCGCCATCCCCACACCGCACGCCGCTCCTACTCCCGCTGCCAAGGTGCCCTCGGCGACGCCGCCACCTCCCCCTGTGCTTGCCCTTGTGCCTGCCCCTGTGCCTGCCCCTGTGGCTAACGCCCGCGGATGGGTCCTGCTGCCTCGCGTGCCCCACCGATCGCGGCTGCATACCTGTCAGGTTGTAACTCGACCGTTTGCTGGCTGGCGGGGTTCGCCTGCTGGCTTCGCTTCAATTCAGCAGACGATCTGAAAGGCGAGCTAAGGGCCCTTGGCTGCATTGGATCAAGCGGTGATGGCCAGGAGGTGATGGCGGCTTGGCGCCCGCCAAGAAACGCAATACGCGGAGGGAGCACCGTGTCCGCTAGGGCGGGCGGACGACTCGGGGGGGGGGGTACGAGATGGCCCGGCGCTGCAGCGCCCGCATGCGGCCTATTGGCGGGGCCGCGTGGCGGAAGGCACTAGCGGCGGGGAGGCCCTCCGCGTTGGTGTGGTGCGGGGATGTGGAGGTGCGGGGGTGCGGGGGTGCGGGGGACCGGGGTTGCGGGGGTGAGTTCCGCATCGTCGTGTTCGCCCAGCCACCCGCGTGCTGCGCCTGGGCCAACATGGAAGGTGAGCTCCAAAGTGAGCTGGGCTTCCCATGATGGACCGGCGTGGAATTCAGGGTAGCCCTGGGCTTTCAATTGCTCACCAGCGTGGAAGTCAAAGGTACCTGAGGCAACCCTGGGCTTGCTTGCGCAAGGACGTGTCCAGGAAAGGACATTCAGGGCAGACAACGCGTGCGTTGTGCTGCTATTCATTTGGCGGCGTCATCGTCAGACGGTGAAACGGCCCGGGAGGCCGTCGATTGAATGCTCAGATCGGCTTGAAGCGGCCCTCCGCGCCGGGAGACTGCGCAAGTCCGCCGGATGGCGCCGTGAGCACGGCGGGTAGGGATGGGTGAGCGTCGTGCCATGGGATATCATGTCGCGCCCTACATGTAACTCCAGTGTCTCTATTTACACTTCGTCGTCTGTGTCGGCTGCTCGCGAAGAATGCTCGCAACGGTTAAGCAGAAACGCAGCGAACGCTGCGCAGCACACAATCCTCGTTATTTGTCCGTTAAGCGCATCTGTCTACGCTTCCCTAGCAAAAATGAGTGACCTGGAGAAATGACCAGGATGTCAAAGCCGCTATGGCTCGCGGTACTGCTGTGTGTCCCAGCGCTACTAGCTGGTCAACAGCCAACACCAGTGGACATTGCCGACGAGGAAGGGCTGCGCCGGGCTCTGGACAGCGCGGCCGACGGGGCCAGCCTGCAGCTCGCTCCAGGAACGATCAGGTTGACATCAGCCGTGGTCATAACAAAGGCTGCGGCCCTACGGGGTGCGCCTCGAGGTGACACGGTTAACCCTGTGACCATCATCGAATGCGCGACGCCCGGTACAAGCGCCATCCAGCTCTCGGCGAACAGTGCCAGGCTTGAGCTGTCGGGCGTGCAGCTCCAGGACTGCACAGCGCCGGCGCTGCTGGTGGAACGGGGTTCCGCAGCGGTCATCACCATCGAGGATGCAGTGTTCACCAACTGCACCCGCACGCTGGTACGCGACGCCGATGTGTGCACCCGCGGATACCACACCCTGACGACCTAGAAACAAAAGCGTTGCCATGTCGGAGCAGCCCGCTCCGGCACCCAAACGTGTCGGGTCCGGCCCCGTCAGACCAGCGCCCGCCTCCCCTTCCCTGACGCACGCCGTGTCCCCGTGGTATCGCAGGCCGCAGGCCGCGTGCCGCTGACCCGCCCCGACAGACCGGCTCCCATATCCAGCGACACCGCCGCTCTGGCCATCCACGCTCCCGACTTTGCCGGCAGCCTCACGCTGCGCAACTGCAGGTGCTACGCGGCTCAGGGCCTTGCTCTGCGTGCTCCCACGCCGAGCCCCACCGTGCTGCTGGTACCCCGCGCATGCGGCAAACTTCATCCAACTCCTCCCCTCGCCGCTACCGCAACCCAACCAGGTTCACAGCCAACGCCTTTGCGCGGCCGCCCTCGGACGGCGCGTCGGTCGACGAGGCGGAGGCCCCGCCGCCCGCCGACGACGACGCCGGCGACGCCGAGGGCGACGCCGGGACGCAGCCACCCGCCGAAGACCCTAGCAGCCCCAGCCCTGAGGCGGCTCCCGATCCAACTCCTACCGGCGAGGCGGCCGGGGCCGGCTCGGTCGGCCCCAGCCCCGGCCCGGGCGCGCTCGGTGACGTGCTTGAGCCGGCGCCGCCCAGCCAGCAGCCTGGGCCCGAGGCGGGGCCGGGGCGCCGCCGCACGCTGGCCGGCGAGCTGCGCCGCCTGCTGTCGGGCGGCCAGGCGGCGGCGCCGGGCCTGGGAGGCGGCGGCGGCGGTGGGCTGCAGCTGGCGGGGGTTGGAGGGCGGGGCGCCGTGGCGCCGCCGTCGCGGCGGAAGCTGCAGGAGGCCGCGGGCCAGGCCCGGTACCCGGGCCTGCTGCTGTCGCACGCGCGCAGCATCCACCCCGGGCTGCAGGCGAGCCGGGGGCTGGGTCCGTGTGGTTGGCTTTGCGCACCGGTGCCACCGGTGACCCATGTCGCACATGGTCGGGACCCGTAGGGCCGCCACCAGGGCCTCCCGCAGCCGGGCTGGGGGCAGGCGGCGGGGCATCCTCATGGGGTGGGGGGGGGGCTGCCAACAGCCATGGGCGCAGCTCCGGCAGCGCAGGGCCAGGGGCAGGTGTCCCTTGCATCCATGCCCCGTCGGAGCAAGGCGTAGCCGCTGAATTCCTGAGGCCCACCCTCGCCCCCGCCCGTGCGACGGCGTGGGGAGGCTGGCTCCACAGCGCCGGCCAGCGCGGGCCGCGGCGCTGATGTTGGGCTGCGCTCTTGAGGGCGACAGGGCGCCCCCACACCGCCCATGCGGCGCGTGCGTGATCCCTGCTTGGCCCTGGCAGCAAGGTCTGTCCCCTGCTTGGCCCTGGCAGCAAGGTCTGTCCCCTGCTTGGCCCCTGCGCAGGAGGGCCCCTGGGCGGACGACCTGGAGGCGGTGGTGGCGGTCCTGTGCCGGGCACAGACCCCGGTGGGCAACGCCAGCGCCGGCGCTGGTACCGGCTCGCCGCCCTCGTGCTCGGTAACGCTGGAGGGCGTGGCCATGACAGGCAACACGGGTGCGGCCCCGCTGCGGGCGCCCTGGCTGTTTGGCAGCAACAGGGGCAGCGGACTGCGTCACGTCGCGGGCCCACGCATGCGAGAGGGACCGCTGCAGCGCTTGGGACGTCCAGCAGTAGCCGCAGCCGCTGCAGCCCCGGCCGCTGCGGTGCATGGCGTAGCTCGGCCGCCGATGCCCGTGCGCCGTACGCCGTACGCCCGTACCTAGCCGTACCCCGTACGCCGTACGCCCGCAGGTGTGGCCACCAGCGCCCTGTACGTGCTGTGCGACGGCTCCGACGGCATGACCTGCAACGTGACGCTGGCCGACTGCAGCATCCAGGTGCGTGCGGCGCGACCCGCGGGTCTGCGGCCGGCGCCGCACTGCGGCCTGCGCGCGTGGTGTGTTTGAGTTTTGTAGGGCCGAAATTGAGTACCACCCCACCCCACCAGCACCCATCTGTGCCTCGTGCCCTTCTGTGCCCAAACCTGTTGCCTCGCGCCCGCTTGCTGCCTGCTCCCCCGCGCACAGGACAACAAGCTGCTGTGGCAGCCCGCATTAGACCCGGCCAACCTGCCGCCGCCCGGCTCCGTGGGGCCGCCAGGGTGGCTGATGTACTACGGTGGGGCGGGGGCCCTGGGGTGCACCGCGGACAGGGCCGTAGGGCGACAGCGCCGCTGTCCTGCATGCTGCTGCTGGGTGCCCGCATGGGCGGCGGCGCTGGGACCACTAGGAGCCCCACGGCCCTTCCTGCCCTTCCTGCCTGCTGGCGCCCTGCCGCCGCAGGCCCGCCCTCGCAGCCCGGCCCGGGGCTGCAGCTATTCCGCCGCATGATGCCGTGGCTCACCATGACGTACGACCTGCTGGCCTACTGGGGCGTGCCGGTGCGCATGCGGGCAGCGGGAGGACCGCGGTGGCAGCCGCGCGTGCAGGGCTGGCTGGTGCCGCCGCACGCACTCGCACCCGGCTCGGCCTTGCTGCCGCCAGCACGTCCCGGCTCCCGAACGCTTCGTGCCGCTTCCCGCCGCTCCCTGTACGGCTGTACGGCAACCCGCAGGGCACGATGCTGTCCAACTTGGGCTTGGGCGACCCCTCCCGCTACCCCACCGTCACGGGCCGCACGCTGGGCGCGGTGGTGCTGCATCAGCGCAACGCGCCGCGGCCCGGCACGCCCGAGGGCGGCCGCGCCATGCTGACAGCCGAGGTGACCGACGGGCTGTGGAGCGGCAACGACGGCTCGGCGCTCATGAGCACTGCCACGGGTGAGCGCGTGGGGCTGGGCTCAGTGCCACATGGGTATGGAAGATAGCTGCAAGCCGGCGCCGAGGGCCGGCCAGCCGCGCTACGTGAGGAGCGAGCGTGCTGCGAAGCAATGTAGTGCGCCGCCGGCGCTCGGCGGAGGAGGTTGTAGCAGCGTTGCTGTATGTGCCGTTGGCGGCGGTTGGTGTGGGTCGATGTGGGTCGGCGCCCCTGCGCCGCGCCGCCCGCAGACTGGAGCTCGCTGGCGGGCACCGACGGCCGCTGGGCCGATACCGACCCGCTGCGCCACGCCGCCGACTTTGCGCTGACGGGCTTGCAGCTGCGAGACCATGCCAGCGGCGCGCCGGCGGTGTGGCTGCGCTGGGCCCGGAGCGTGGCCGTCAGCAACGTCACGGTGCGTGGGGACGTCGCGCCGGGCTGCGGCTCGGGGTGAGCTGGGGCGGCGGCACCGGGGCCGGCTGGCTGGCGGCATGGCAGTTCTCCTGGACAGTCACGATGGGTGCGCACCGGGCTGCGGCCGCGTTCGGCATGGTCCGTCCGGCACCAGCAATGGCTGGCGACCCAGCCGCTGGGCCTGCTCCGCGGCCGTGCAGCAGCCCCGCGTCCTTGCGCCATGCGGCCACCGGCCATCGCGCCGCCCGCCACCCGGCCGCAGGCGGAGCGCACCTCGGGCGCGCTGTGGCTGGACGAGGTGCGGGACAGCGCTGTGCTGCAGGACAGCTCCTTTGCGGGTGAGTCAATCGCCGTGCTGCGCCGTGCCGACGGCACACCTAGGAGACACCCGGACTGGCCCGCGGCCCGCGGCGCCAACGCACCAGTACGTGCACCAGTGCGCGCCGTGCAAGCGAAGCCCCAACGCACAGAGTTGTCGATGCGCGCACGGCTTCTCCGCACTAGTGTCTTCCGAATATGATCAGCTGCCGTACCAAAGTGGCACCGCTGCCGTGCCTCTTGTCGTACACCGCAGGCAGCCCCATGCCGGGCCAGGTGTGGCTGTACGGCAAGGGCTTCATGGCCACGGCGCCGCTGGAGGGCATCGGCTACGCGCAGGCCATGGGCGCCGGCAGCTTCCACGTGGTCATGGTACGGCAGGGGCAGCTGTACACTGTAGCGCAGGGCTCCACACGAAGGAGCCCCTCCCTGCGCGGCCTTGGTCGCTGCGTCGTGGTGAGGCCCTGGCGTGTCACCACGGGGCGCTGGGCCAGCTGCAGGCCGCTAACCACCCCCCTGGTGTTCCCCCGCCCCCCCCCCGGCCAGATCCACATGTCGGCGCTGGGCCCGCAGCAGACCAACGCCGCCACCGTGCGCGGCTGCGTGTTCGAGGGTGCGTTGGGCCCCCCGCCAGAAGGAGCCTCCTCGGCCCCGAGCCGTCATGCACACCGCGCCTGGGCTCGTGGCCAGCTGAGGAAACCACCCAGGACCGCCCAGCACAGACGGCAAGGGCGGCGCCGCAATCCCGCCCGCATACCGGGACGCGAACACCTGAGCCGCATTGCGCCCCGGCCCCGGTTCCGCACATGCAAAGCGGCCTACATGCCCGCTCTCAACACTGCAACACGCCCTCACCCCGGCCTTCTCTCGCCGCACCATAGACCCCCGCGGCCTCCTCTCGCCGCACCACATCCCCCACCCCGCCTGGCCCCGGCCCCTACCGGTCCCGTCCAGGCAACGCCGCCTACATGACGGGCGTGCTGTACATCTCGGGCAGTGAGCAGGTGCTATGGGACCAGGACCACCTGCCCGGCCGCACAGCGGTCACCTTGGCGGCAACCCGCTTCACCCGCAACTACTGCAGGTAGGGGCCGTGGGAGCGGCGTGTGTGTTGCGGCGGTCAGGGGCAGCGGCAGGCCACGGCAGGCGGCGGACCCGCTGAGGGGGGACTGCTGGAGGTTCTCGCCGCCTCATCGCGCGCGCTGCGCTGCTGTTGGGCCGCGCGAGGTCGGCTGCGGGGCCTGGGGTGTTGGCAGCTCCTGCACTGCCCATTGCCATGGCACGCACCCGCCCCACCCCGGCAGGCGGCGGCCCTGGGACGGCCCCTCGGTGCTGCCCGACGGCTCTGAGGCCAGGTGCCTCACGGGCGAGCGGCCGCTGTACGTGTCGGCGGTGGAGTCGGTGGCGGTGGAGAACTGCACGTGAGTGCGCTGTGCGGCGGCCGCGCAGCGCAGCGCAGCGCAGCATGCATGCGCAGCGCCGTCGTTGTGCTCGTGCCATGGGCTGCACAGAGGAAGGAGTGCTAGGCAGACGCCAAGGCACCCTCGTGCTCACCCGGTGTGTGCGGCGTCGTCCCTTTGGACGCTGCGCGCTTCACCCCCACACCCCAGGTTTGACGGCAACCGCAACGGCGGCGCGTACCTGGACATCGTGGGCGGCGCGGAGGTGGCCGGCAGCCGCTTCACCGGCAACCACCAGAGCTACAGCCTGCGGATGGACAACGTGGACTACGGCTACGGTGCGTGCCGTGCATGCGCTGTGTGGATGCTGCGTGCATGCGCAGTAACGCGGGTTTACTACACTAGGGTTGTGATGACGTTGTGCAGTGTTGCTGCGGATGGCGAGACCTGAGGGTGGCCGGTCTCGACTGTGGCTACGGGGGGTGGGGGCGCAATGGCGGCCTGGGGCGCTGGGCGCGCTGGTCAGGCACGCAGCGGGCGGTCGGGTGCTGGAGGCTCTCGTACGGCGGCAGCCAGAGCGGAGACGAGCGAGCTGCGCTCCGCCCCGAGGCAGCCAGCGCCGGTGCTCTCTCGCAGCCGGCATGCCCCCTGACGGCCATGAGCTCCTGTGCTCCTGTGCTCCTGTGCGCTGTGCCAACGGCCCCAACCAACCGAACCTCCCGCACCACAGCCGGCGGCGGCCTGGTCGCGGTCAACGTGGGGCAGGCGGGCGCCGCCATCCGCGACTGCACCTTCGCCAACAACAGCTCGCCGTCGGGGGGCGGCGCAGGTGCGATCACGGCCACGGCCACGGACGCGGGGCAGCGCTGCCGCGGGTCGCCCGCCGGGCGCCGCTGCCACGTGTGCCACGTGCCCCGCGAGGTGCCCCACGTGCAAGTGCCGCGCCGGGCATGGGTCAGGCTGCTGCCGGCTCCGCGTGGTCAGCCGCTGCCGCTCGGCTGGCTGGCTTGATTGACCAGTCCTTGCCGCCCCGCTGTCTCGACACAACCGCAGTGTACCTGCGCGAGGTCTTTGTGGCCATCGTCCAGTCGAGCACGTGAGCCGCTGGCCCGTTCGTTTGTCTGCATTTGCATTTAGCTGCAGTGTCACGTGACAGCAGTCACGCCGCACCAGCTGTCACGTGGCGGGCTCTAAGCAGACCCACACCGCGGTGCCCGCCTCGTGCCTGCCAGCCGGCGCATCGTGGGGTTGCAGCTCCGACCCAGCTGCACCGCCGGTCCCAGGGCTGAACCTTGGAACTGGTCTTGAAGCTGCATTCGCGACGCACGCCCAAGCGCCCCAAGCGACAAGCAACCGGCGAGCCCCCCATACGGCTGCGAGACCTCAGCCGCCGCCCTCGCCGCCCTCGCCCCCCTTCGCCGCTCGAAGCTTCACGGGCAACTCGGCTGGCGCGGGCGACGGCGGCGCCATGCTGCTGTACAAGACCACGTACGACTCGGTCAACACCTGGTCGCAGCTGTCCAACGAGATCCGCAACTGCACCTTTGCGGCCAACACCGCAGGTGCGAACAGCGGTCGGCCACGGGCGCCACGAGGGCTGCCACAGGGGCTGACGGCCCGTGGCTTGACGCAGCGCCCGCGCGCCTGCGCCGGTGCCCGTTGCGTGCGGCCCGGGGATGCCTTTGCGCGTGCACTCACCGACATCTGGTGTTGCGTGTCTGCGTGTGTGCATGTGCGGTGCTGCTGCTGCTGCTGCTTCAGGCCGCCGCGGCGGCGCCATTGCGGCGATCGAGGTGGGCAAGGAATCCTGGTTCCCCGTCTACAACTCGACGTTCGAGGGCAACGCCGCCATGCTCAACCCCGCCAACAGCGCGCACGAGGCGCTGCAGCTGGAGGACCAGGCGGGCGGAGGTGGGGCACAGCTAGGCCTAGCTAGGCACCTAGCTCCACGGCTGCACGAGGCCCAGGCTGATTGCCATTCCTAGCTTAGACCGGCTCGCCGCTGTGCACTGCGCAGCTGCACACGCGCACGCATCCCGACGTGCCCCCGCGGCGGGGGATTGCAACCCGTCCCGCCTGGCACTTGCATCTTGGGTAGTAGCTAACGGGCCGGTGCGTGTCTCCGCCTGGTCCTCCACCCCCGCAGGCGCCATGTACGTCCAAGACTGCCTCCAGTTCCGGGTGTCCAGCACCCGCTTCATCCGCAACCGGGTAATTCGCCGTCCCCTGCTCACGCCTCCCACTCACGCACGGCGGTGGCAGAGCGCCCCAACCAGCGCCCCCCGCTGCCATCCGCCCACGCGTCCCGCCGCAGGCCGCGCGCTCCGGCGGCGGTGCGCTGCGCCTGTCAGACGTCTACAGCGCCGCCTCCTTGCACACCTCCGTCTTCGAACACAACTCAGCCATCATGGGCGGCGCCGTCGCCGCCACGCGCGTTCCCACCCTGGGCGTGGCCGCCTGCCGCTTTGCGCACAACAGCGCCACGGACCCGTGGGTCTGGCCCGACACCAGCCCGCTTCCCGACAGCCCACTCTACCCCAGCCTTGCGGCCATCCAGCCCGGCTTTGGCGGCGCGCTGTACCTGTCGCGCGTCAGCAGCGCCACGCTCGACAACGCCAACGCGGTGGAGGAGGCGCAGGAGGGCGACACGCTGGCGATCGAGTTTGAGAACAACACCGCCATCAACGGTGCGCCGCCGCGGGGCCAGGGACGCGCGCCACGCGCAATTTACTGGCAGAGGGGCTGATTGGGTGCGACCACCCAAGCCAGCAGCGGCATCCGCTGGCCTCGCTCGCCCCTGGCAGCTCACACACGCACCAACCGCCCAACCGCCGGCCCCCTGCCGCCCGCTGCCGCCGTACCCCTGCAGGCGGCGCCCTGGCGGCCGTGGCCTGCCAGCACCTCATGCTGCGGAGCTCGCCGCTGGGCAGGTCGCCCGCCAACCTGACGCTGCCGCCGCAGCTGGCCGCCTCGGCGCTGGCGCCGGCGCCCTACGGCGGCCAGCCCGGGCTGCTGCCGTACCGCGTGCTGTTCGCCAACAACACGGCGCTGCTGGGGGGCGCCATCCTGACGCGCGACGTGGCCACCTTCAGCATCGAGGTGTGTGTTCAAGTGTTAGGTGAAGACGGAACCCCACATACGGCACAGCACAGCTAAGGGTTTAGTGGCGCGTCGGCCGTGCAGGGAGGGAATGCGGTTAGGTGCGAGTGCGGATAACGAAGCCCGACCGCAAGCTGCCCGTGAGAACCTGAGTCCCAGTGTGTGTGTGTTTCGACATAGGAATAGGAACATATATGGTGTGTTCGTTTTGGAGGAAAGTAAGTCTGGTGTGTGCCAGCTGCCAGCTGCCGGCTGGCGTGGCCTAGGGCAGTGTTCAGGCCGCCCCCCCCCTGCGTCAGGGCCCGGGACTCTGGCACGTTTTGCACGCTCGTACATTCAAACGCACGCGCACGTTTGTATGCTCCACCCCCGGTATACCCCCATGCGTCTACATGCCGGCGATGGGTGCAGTATCCCGCGGCGTGCGGCGGGCGGCAGCGGCACTGCCTGTGACGACGGCCGTCCGCACCCCACAGCACCGCCCACTGCCCCATCCTCGGCCTCCACAGGCCGTCGTGTACGAGGACCTCGGCACGTTTGGGCCGCCCGATGACGCGCTGCTGGCGGCAGGATACGTGGTGGATCAGATCGTGACCGGATGGAAGTGAGAGCGGGTTGGGGTGGGAGTGAACGGCGCGAGATGGGGTGGGAGTGAGTGCGGGATGGGATGGGAGTGAGTGGGCGACCGCCTCCACACAGCGGCTCCTTGCTGGGGCGCGGGGCCAGAGGGCTGTCTGCCTGACCCCAGGCGGCGCGAACGAGGCTCCGCAGCCCGCCCTCTACCGCCGCCCCCTACCGCCGGCCCAAACCCCTGCCCCTGCCCCGGCCGCCCGCCCCCGACCCCGACCCACCAGCGGCGAGGTGTTCGGCACCACCTACGTCCCGCCCTGGTCGCTGCCGCTGCGCAAGGCCGCTGGTGTGGTGTTTGCGGCCAACAAGGCCAACGGCGGCGGCGCGCTGTACCTGGACGGCAGCACCCAGGTAGGGCCCCCTGCCAGGGGGCGTCCATCCCACTCGTCCAGAGCAGGCGGCGGCAGACGTTGCAGCTGACTGGGTGCATGGGACGATGACACGCGTGCTGCGTGCGCAGTGTGCAGCCCGCGCCTCGGGGCCACGCGCCATAGGCGACTGAGGGATGTGACGCCCGCGGGAACCGCACGCCACCCACCCTTGCAGGCCTCCGTCAACGGCACCCTCTTCCTGGCCAACGCCGCCGTGGTGCCGCCGCTGGCGCCCGGGTACAGCGGCCTGGGCGGCCGCGAGCGCGACAACGGCACGGCGGTGGGGCAGCCGTGCTTCGGCGGCGAGGGCGGCGCTCTGTGCATCGCGGGCCGCTCGCGCAGCACCCACAAGGTCAGTCTTGAGGTGCTTGTGAGGGCGCCACCAGTGTGGGGTCACTGTGCATGCTACGCCAGTGCCTGGTGTGCGCCAGTGTTCGGGACTGCCGGCCCCGATGCTCCGCGCGTGGTGCGCAGCGTAGAGCGCAGGCGTGGGGCTCGTCTAGCGGCAGGTCGCAGCGCGCAAGAGCCCGTTGTGGCCTCCCATGCCCACCCCCGCCCCCATGCGTGTGCGCTGCCGCAGCTGCTGGACTGCCAGCTGCTGCTCAACACCGCCGACATGAACGGCGGCGGCGTGTCGCTGGCCGAGGGCCGCGAGTGCGCTACGCCCGCAGCCTGCTACCAGCTGCAGCTGAGCGGCGTCAACGTGTCGGGTGCGGCGTTGCGACGCCGCCGCGTGCCTTTCACCCGGCCGCCAATGCATTTGGACTGCCACGGTACCCGCACGTGGCACGACTGGATCCGGGGCACTGCAACCGGCAACGACACGTTGCGGCGCTGCACTGACACCCCCGCGTGTGGCCCTCCCTGCTGCAGGCAACACCGCCGAGCGCGGCCGCGGCGGCGGCATCTACTGGCGGCACGAGGGCGTGCTGGAGGTGCTGTCGTGCGGCGCCGACAGCCGGCAGCAGCTGGGGGCGACGGGCGGCGCCGACGGCGGCGCCCCGCCCGCCGGCGCCGGCCCCAACGTAACGCTGGTGCTGCCCGGCCGCAAGCCGCCGTCGGCCTGGTACGGCAGGCTGACGCGGGCCAACCAGGCCGAGCTGCTGCGGCGGCTGGGCGGCCCCAGCAACGCCACCGCCGCCGGGGCCGTCATGCATAATGGCACGCTGACGGTGTCGGCGGCGGCGCTGCGGTCCTGGCTGGCGGCGGCGGCGCCGCCGCCCGCGGTTGACAGCGAAGCCGGAGGTGCCGCGGCGGTCGGCGCGGCGGGTGTGTCGTCGTCGCCGCCGCCGCCGCCGCCTGCGGCGGCGCCCCCCGTGGAGGTGTTCGTGCACGACACGGCGTGGTACAGCATGCCGTACACGCAGCTGCCGTGCAGAGACTGGTACGGCAACCGCGCGGCGGGCGGCGACGACATCGGCACGACGCCGTACTTCCTCCTGGTGCGTACCAACCCGACCAACCCACACAGCGCCCACTGCCGCGCACCGCTCGCTCGCCCGCAGTTGTAGGCTGGGCTAGAGACTCGCCGCCCCAGCCCACGAGGTGGGCCAACAATGGGCTCCCGCTGCTAACAGGCGCTGGCTGGGCCCTGCTGCTGCCCTCCGCCCGCGGGCCGCAGGTCCAACCCCGCGCCGACTTTTACAGCAGCAACACGGGTGCGCGGAGGCGGAGGGCGAGACCGGCATCGCCGCGCTCGAACGCACAGTTCTGTTCGATTTCACACTCGGACACGGACGGGCGCAGCTCGTGGGCCGGCTGTGGGCGGCCGCGCCGGTCTCCAGATTGCAGCCGATGCGGCCCCACTGGGGGTACTCACTCGTGCACGCGGCCTGTGTCCCCCCGCTGCCCCGCTGCCCCGCTGCGCGCCAGACCTGATGCTCCCGGTGACGGTGCACGACTGGCTGGGCCACAACAGCACCGGCGACGCCACCTCGCAGCCGCTCACCGTGGTGGACGCACTGTCGGAGCAGGCGAGGGCCCCCCCTAGACACACCTCCTCCTCCTGCTGCTGAGGATGAGGATGCTGCTGCACACCTGCACAGCTACACGCTGCATGCTCTGCCCACACACGGGGCGACCGGCCATGCGCGCCACCCGCTCGCCGTTACCCATGAGGCGCACACGCTACCTGTCGGGCCGAGGCCTAGCCGCGCGTGCCTACCTGTCTGCCTCCCTCAGCTTGCGCTCGGAGGGTGCCAACGGGTTCCTTACTGCCATGGTACACCCCCTCCCCGGGCGCAGGTGTCGGGCACCACCAGCGTGCTCGTGGACAACGGGACCGCGCAGTTCATAACCATGCGCATGCGCGCGAGGGAGGGGCCGCACGACATCACCTTCAGCGGCCGCGTGGGCGCGCTGGACCGCGACCTCAAGTCCAGCAAGGTGGGGGCCAGCAGGGGCATGCGCCGCAACCGTGGCGTGAGGGACCCAGGCGTGCGGCGACTGCACCCACCCGCTCCTCCCAGCCCGCCGTGCGCCCACAGAGCAATCTTCATGCCGCCCTGCCTGCCCGCCCGGGCGCAGATCATGCATAGCCCCCGTGCAGCCCTGCGTTATCACGCACTTGACTGCCAATCATACATGTTGATTAACTGCAACCGCAAGGCTTGTGTGTAACTCGCTGAAGGGCATTGGCAACCCCGCAGATCATGGTCTTCGTGCGGCCCTGCGCCATCAACGAGTTCCTGGCGCCGGGCAACCGCGACGAGTGCCTGCGCTGCAAGGACAGCACCTTCAACTTCGACCCCACCGCGGTGCGCATTCCCATGCGCACCGCGCCGTCACGGCGCCGTGTCCGGTCTCTTGTCAACTTGAGCCCATGGGCACGGCTGTCACAGCAACGCGGCCCCAACCGCTCTGCGTCCTCATCGCGATCCCCTTCCGCTCGCTGCCGCAGGAGATGTGCCAGTCGTGCCCCGACGACGCGTCCTGCGGCTTCCCGGGCGAGGTCCCCGGGGCCTCCTCCGCCTCCTCGGAGCCCTCCGGCTTCCTGCTGCCCCACCCGGGGTACTGGCACGACAGCATCTTCAGCCACCAGGTGCGGATATCGCGCCGCTGTCGTGTCTATGTATGGACTATTATGCCAAAGCTCTCGGAGTATCGTAAATGCTTCATAGACTCGCAGTACGGAAGCGCAACCCCACGACAGCATTTGAGCCAGCAGGCGCGCCAGGAGGCAGCTCGTTGGGGCCAAGCTGCGCACAGCTACACCACAGACCTGCATCCCCACACATCCTCCTGCCATTTCTTCTTCCATCCTCCGGCGTAGCTGCGCTCGCGCCCGTCGCGGCCTGCAACCTCCGGCAAGCGCGCTGCCCTCCATCCCCGCCCGCTACCCTATGCAGGTTGTCGAGTGCCCCAACCCGGACGCCTGCTCCTCCGACAACCGCACCCAAGCGCTGGGCAGGTGAGGAGGCGGCATGCTGGCGTGTGCGCTCACCGCCGCAGCCGCTGTGGCATCGCGCTGGCATTCCAGTGCTGTCTGGTGGTGTTGGCATGCCACACATAGGCGCGCAGCCAAGCGCGCGCGCTTGCCTGATGCGTGCCCTGACGTGCCGCACCCCCCGCCTGCCTCCTCCACACCGCAGGCTGCAGGCGCAAGTGTGGCGGGTGCGTGTACTGCCGCCCGCCACGAAGGCGCCCCTGCTGCGAGCTGTATATTGAGCAATAGGAGCATGTAGTGACACGCCCCGTGCGCATTGCCCCAGCCTAGGGCGCGCCCGGTCAGCGCGCGCTGCACCCTGAAGCCCTTTGATCCCCCCCGAGCTGCGCTCTGTCGCCGCCGCCGCCGCCGCCGCAGATCGCCCAGGGGCTACAGGTCAACCGCTCCCGGGCCGCCGCCGACGCTGCGCTGCGCGCGACGGCGGCCGCCACCCTGGCCGACGTCGCCGTCGCGGCGGGCAGCCGGCGGCGCCGCCAGCTGCTGCAGCAGCCTGCCGCCGCCGCCGACGCCTCTGCCGCTTCTTTGGGCGCTGACGCCCCCTTCGGGGCGCTTGTGGCGCGTGCCATCCAGAGCATCGCGTAAGCCACCGTGGGTTGCGCGGCCACGGCGCCAGCCGTCGTACCGGTATCTTGCAACTTCAACCAGATTTTTTATCAATCCAGATAGTCGATGCTTTATGGACGGCATGTGGCCTCGACGGCCCACGCGGCGACCAGCGCGCTACCCCACGCGGCCCTCGCGGCCCTTGCCCTTGTCTCGGCCCCCAACCCCGCTGCCTGTGCTGTGGTGCCGCCGCGGCACAGAGCCGACTACAACGCCCAGCTGTGCGCCGAGGGCTACACGGGCACCCTGTGCGCCGAGTGGTGCGTCGCCGCCACCACACGAGCACGTCCGCTGGGTGTGGGGCACAACGCAGCCGGGTGTGATGTGCGCCGAGTGGCGGGAGAGAGAAAGAGAGGGCGCACACGGCCAGGCGACGAGACAGTAGCAACCCTGCCTAGCATCCGTGGCTAGGCCGTCCTCTCGCTGTGGCCTGACGCCTGGCGGCTCCCTGTGCTGCCGCGCGCCCGCAGCGCCGAGGGCTACGGCTGGGTCAACGTGGCGACCTGCATCCAGTGCCCCTCGCAGGTGCGTGTGTGCGTGTGCGTGTGTGTGGGAGGTGGAAGCGGGGGCAGCCGCTGTGCACGGCTGCACAGTTCTCCTGCACCGTCGTACCGAGCAACGCATAGCACCACTGACCGGCCCCAAACCCCTGCCCCCCGCACGTCCGACGACCCACAGGCCGTAAACGCGGTAAGCGCGCCGCCCGCGGCTGCGTCGCTCCGCCGCCACCGCCCAGGCAGCCGCCGTCACCAGATCCGGAGTAGCGGCGGCGCAGTGCGGGGCACTGCCACGCACCTCGCCGCGGCCTTGCTCGCTCGCTTGCAGGACTAGTTACGTACAGCTTGATGGCGCTTGGTCAAGGCGTGCTGCTGTTGTCCTTGCGCAGGTGTACTACGCCCTCGCCACGCTGCTCACCGTGCTGTCGCTCGCCGCCAGCGTCGCCGCCAGCCTGCGCGCGCGGCGGCCGCCGCAGAAGCGCGGCGGCGCCGGCAGGCTGCCGCCGGGCAGCGGGCCCGGCGGCGCCGCCGACGACGAGGCCGCGGCCGGCGGAGTGCCCCTGGTAAAGGTCCACCGAAAGGCGGGACCTACAGGCCAGACAGGTGCATTCAACGGCAAGACAGGCGGCGGCGGCGGCGCCGCCGCCAGCACCGCCGCAGGCACCGCGGCGCCGTCCGCGGGCCCCAGCCGGCATGACGCCGCCAGCATCGCCGGCGGCCGCGCGGCCAGCGTCGCCGCGCCGGCGGCGGCGGCGGCGGCCGTCGCCGGCGGGGAGTGGCCCGAGCAGGCCGCGGGCGGGCAGGGGTGTGTGACGTTGCTGCTTGACTCGGAGGAGGATGAGGCGGCGGGGCCGGCGGCCATCGCCGGCGGCGGCGGCAGCGCCGTCGCAGCGTCCGTGTCGGCGGCGCCATCGCAGTGCAGGCCGTCGAACCTGTGGGGCCTGCTCGGCGGCAAGTCCACACACGCGTCGGTGTCGGCGTCGGCGGCGATGACCGAGGCGTCGAGATCACGCGCCAGCGCCGCCACCGCTGCCGTCGCCGCCGCCGATGCTGACGGGCCCAGCCTCGTCAGCCCCGAGGGCGCTGCGGCGCCGGCGTCGCTGCGGCTAAGCGGCAAGGGTGCAGTCGACGACCTGGCGGACGACGAGGAGGCGGAGGCGGGCGTCAGGGAGGTGGGGGGCAAGGGCGACGTCGGCGCGTTGGTGCCGGGCGTTGGGAGCTCCGAGTACGGGTACGGCTGCGGCAGCAGCCCGCAGACCATGGGGCCCAGCGGTCAGGACTCGGGCGAGGCTTCCGACGAGCAGCCTGGCGGCAAGGGCGCGGCGGCGGTGCATCGGGCCCTCGAGTGCCGCACCGCCCTCGCGGAAGGGCCGCCGGCCCTGCGGTCGCTGCCTACGGGCGAGGCGGACGGCTGGAGGGTGGAGGACGCAGGCGACGGCGCCGCCGTCGCGGCTGCCGTCGGCGGCGGCGCCAAGGGCGGCCGGCGGCCGAGCGGCGCGTTGATCACCGGCGGCGGCGGCGGCGGCGGAGGCGGCGAAGGAGGAGGAGGAGGAGGAGGAGGAGGAGGAGGAGGGAACACGGTGGCGGCGACGCCGCGCAAGGCCAGTGCTGGCCTGTTTGCCCGAGCCAGCGCCGGTCTGTTTGCGCGCAACAGCGCCCGCGCGGCGGACGGGTCCGGCGCCGGGGCGGCGGAGAGGCAAGGAGAGGCGGCGGGCGGCGGCGCCGCCGACGGCGGCCTGCGCGACGTCCAGGGCGACGGCGGCGACGGCGGCAAGAGCGGCGCCGGCGGGCAGTCGCGCGAGGAGCAGTCGCGGGCGGACCTGCCCACCATCATCACCATCTTCATAGCCTACCTGCAGGTGTGTTTTATTCAAAGCTCAAGTAGTTGAAATGTCTGTGTGTTCAGAGATAGGTAAACTATAGAGTGTGTGTGTGGAGGGGCCCTGGGACGGGCGTCCAGGTACCCGGCGGCACGGGCCCGCTCGCTACTGCGACCCGTAGGCTAGCGAGCCATCGGCTCCCTTGCCTGTCGTGGCGTCCCTCCCTGACGCCCGCCGCCTCCCCGCTCCGCCTCCCGCCTCCCCAGGTGCTGGCGCTGCTGCGTAACGTGCCCCTTGAGATCCCCAACGTGCTGGACGTGTACCAGGGCATCTGCAGCCAGGCCACCAGCTACCCGGGTGCGGCAGCGGAGGGGAAAGGGGAGGAGGAAGGGGACATGGGGGGATGGAGGGGGCAGGGGGCAGGCTAAGGGGCGCGGTGGCAGACGCTACGCGGCGCGGCCATGCCTCTCCGCTTCTGAGCCCCGCCCAACCCCTTCCTACCTCCCGCCGCAACCCCGCAGGCCAGGTGGTGTCGCTGGACTGCTCCCTGCCGGAGGGCGCCTCCGTGTCGCCCGCCACAGCGCGCGTGCTCATCACCGCACTGGCGCCCGCCTACTGCCTGCTGGGCGCGGCGCTGCTCGTACTGGCAGTCAAGGCAGCCAAGTACCTGGCCATGCCGTGAGCGTGGGGCGGGGGTGGGGCGCAGCGGGCCGGCGATCAGGGGGGATGTGCCGAGGCGGCTTGGCTGGTGCCGCCCCGTGGTCTGGGCTGACTCACGGCCGCCACGCCGCCGCAGCGGCCGAGGGGCCGTGGGGGATGCCACGTCTCCCGGTGCCGCGCGCGCTTAGTGCGCCTTCCCGCCTCCCCGCCTTCCCGCCTCCCCGCTTTCCCGCCTCCCCGCCTCCCCAGGTGCCGCGGCCTGGCCCGCACGCAGCCCTTCGTGTCGCACCTGTCCGCTAACCTGGCCACGCAGCTGGTGGTCACCACCTGCGCCGTCATGTTCTTCTTTTACCCCAGCGTCTGCCAGAGCCTCATGTCCATCTTCGACTGCCACGACCTGGACGACACCGCGGGCGACGGCACCAACCCGCTGGCGGTGCGTTGGGGGGCCGCCGTCGGGGCTCTTACCTGCACCTGCTGCTGCTCATGTCGCACCACAGCATGCCGTACCGTATGCATCGCATCATGTCAACCATGAGGCACACTGGTATGCGGTCCGTGTTAGTAGCGACGGCACAAAGCCGCTGGCGGTGCGCTGGGACTTCAGCACACGGTGTAGTCGTGAGGGGCCGCGTTCCATTGGGCGGCGCGGGGGGCGCCCTGCCGGTGCCTCTCTGCCCTTGATGTGCGGGGGTTTGCGAGGCGGGTGCTGCTGACGTGGCACTCGGCAGCGGCTCCTGCTGTGCCGCTCCATTCGGTGCACGGCAGTAAGAGACGGTCGGCTGTCGGTCGGCTGCTGACGCCCCCGGCGCGCCCTTGCTGCCCACCCCCGGACGCTCAGGCCGCGCTGGCCGCCGCCAGTGGCGCCACGGGCAGCCGCAGCTACTGGCGCCAGGACTACGGCATCGTGTGCTACGAGGGGGAGCACCGGGCGCTGGCCTTTGGGCTGGGCGTGCCGGGGCTGCTGCTGTTCGGCTTCGGTGGGCGGCCTCCGGAATGCGGAGTTGCGGGAGCGAACGGCGGCGTGCCCGGGAGCCCACAGCCCGTTGTCGCCCTCTCGCTGCCCGTCCCTCCTGCGCCGTCCTTTAGACGTGTTTGCCTGCGCCGTCGCCTCCGCACTGCCCTCCCGGCACTTGTTTGCCCGCTGTTTGCCCGTTCCCTACGGCTGCCTCTTGCTGTCGGCCTTTGCTGCCCCTTCATCCGCTCGCGCGCAACCAGCGAGCCCTCCTGCACACCGGCCCGCTCCCTCGTCGCCTCCCCCTGCCCCTTTCCTCCCCGTTCCCTTCCCGTCCCTCCCTCCTTCCCACCCGCTCCCGCCTGTTGCCAACATCTCCCTCCCTTCCCCCAGGCTGGCCCCTGCTGTCCGCCTTCATCACCGGCCGCACCTTCCTGTGGGTCAGCGAGGAACTGGTGCTGGCCAACGCAGAGGCCAGCCAGGTGGTGCTCAGCGACTACAAGCCGCGGTGAGCGACGGCGCCGCGCAGCCAGCCATGCGCCAAGCAGCAGCACGCCAGCGCACCCTTGGCTGCATGATGACATGACACGATGGGCAGCAGCCACAGTGTGCAAACTCGCGTGGGCAGCGCAACGGCGGTGCGGTGCGGCGATGCAAAGATATGTGCGGCACGCCCGTAACGTCTCTCGCTGCTGCCCCGTTTCCGGTTCCCCCACCGGCCCATGAACACCCCCCGCCCCCGGGCGCGCCCTTCCTTCCCTCACCTGTCCTGCCCTCCCTCGCCTCCCTCACCGCCTCCTAACTGCACCCCAGCTGGGCCTGGTGGGAGAGCGTGGTCATGATCCGTCAGCTGGCCATCGTGGTGGTGGTGACCTTTGTGGGCAACCCCACCTCCACCAACGTGCAGGTGGGGCGGAGGCAGCCGGGGGTGGGAGGCAGCCGGGGCTGGGGGAAGGGCGGTACAACGCGTGCCGCCGTGCCAGGTCCGCCCACTGTCCGCCCACGATGCCCTCACTCACCCTCGCTCGCCCCATCCCGCCGCAGCTGCTCCTGGTCATGTCCATCCTGGTGGTCGCAGCGGTGAGCGCTGGGAGGGCTGCGACAGGAGCGGGCTCGGCCGTGGCGGCATTCGCATGGGCGCAGGGCAGGAGCCTGTCGGCCGTGTTGCGAGGCACGCCCCTGTTCAACACGCCGCCGCTTCCCCTTCCCCTTCCGTCTCCCCGCGCCGCCAGGTAGCGCAAACGCTGGTCCAGCCGTACCGCCGGCTCCGGACCGGACTCATCGCGCTGCTGTCGCTGTACGTCCTGCTGGCAACGGTCTACCTGCTGCTGTACATCCCGTACACGTAAGAGCGCCCCGCCGTACCGCCCGTACCGGCACCACGAGCCAGGCCCCCGGCCTGCAGCGCACAGTCTCCCCTGGCTCTCGCCCCAGTACCGGTCAGCCACGCCCCCTTCCCTCCTGCTGACCCGCTCCCGCCGCCCCCGCCGCTCCCTCCACCGCCCCGCTCCGCCTCCCGCAGCACCGAGCAGCAGGTCACGCGGCGGGTGGTGGTGTCCGTCATCGTGGTGATCCTCAACGCGGCCGTGGCGGCGGTGTTCGTGGTCTACATTGCGCAGGTGCGGGCGCGCGGGCGCAGTGATGGCGCGTGTGGGTACCGCAGGGGCTATAGGGCCAGCGCCGGGGCTCCGCCCGCTCACCCATCCCGCGCCGCCGCACCATCGCAGCGCCGCTGCATGCGCCTCTCGCACTTGACACGCCCTGCCTCCCTGCCGCCTCATTCCCGCCTCCTCCCCTGCCTTTCGTCAGACCGCCTGGACCAGCCTGCTGCACGACTCGGGTCTGGCGGACGTGGACGAGGACACCCGCGCCACCATGACGTTTGAGCAGGTGCGGCCTCCCCGCAGGGCAGGGGAGGGCGGCACGTGGAGGTCGCTGCTGCGGGCTCCTGGGCCACCCGAGCGACATGCTGTGGCATGTTTGCGGCGCGCTGGGCCACCCGAAGGACATGCTGTGGCATGTTTGCGACGCGCTGGGCCACCCGAGGGACATGCTGTGGCATGTTGCGACGCGCTGGGCCACCCGAGGGACATGCTGTGGCATGTTTGCGGCGCGCTGGGCCACCCGAGGGACATGCTGTGGCATGTTCGCGACGCGCTGGGCCACCCGAGGGGCATGCTGTGGCATGTTTGCGACGCGCTGGGCCACCCGAGGGACATGCTGTGGCATGTTTGCGACGCGCTGGGCCACCCGAGGGACATGCTGTGGCATGTTTGCGACGCGTGCGGCGCTGTTCGAGTGGCCGGTTTTCGCAAAACAGCTGCATACACGACGCGAGGCCGAGCAGGTGGCATCGCGCTGGGCCACCCGAGGGACATGCTGTGGCATGTTTGCGATGCGCTGGGCCACAGCAGCCCGGAGGAGCCCTCACTCGTGCGCCCTGGCAGCCCTGGCACCCGGTGCCCAATCATGCTCGTTGCCGTCCCCTCGCCGCGGCCTCCTCCTCCTGCCTTGCCCTCCCCTCCTCCCCCTACACCGTGCCTTGCGGCCACACCACCTGACGCCCCCTGGCGCACTGCGGTCCCGCATCCCCCCACTGCAACCCTCGCCCCTCACCTCCCTTGCCCCCTCCCTCACTGCGGTCCCGCATCCCCCCCACCGCAACCCTCGCCCCTCACCTCCCTTGCCCCCTCCCTCACTGCGGTCCCGCATCCCCCCACCGCAACCCTCGCCCCTCACCTCCCTTGCCCCCTCCCTCACTCGCAGATGCGCTCCCACATCTTGGCCAACATGCAAGAGGACGAGGAAGAGCTGGCGGCGCGGCAGCAGCACCGCCGGGCCACGCCACCCAAGCAGCAGCGCAGGTCGGAGACAGGCGCTGCTGGGGGCGGCGGCGCCGCGGGAGGCGGCGTGCAGACGCGCGGCCTGCCGCCCGCCGATGCAGCCGGCGGCGAGGGCGCCGGGCCCGACGGCGCCGGCGCGCTGCTGGGCGAGGAGGGGGCGAGCCGGACGCTGGGCGGCGGCGAGGAGGAGCGGGAGCCCGGCGAGGACGAGCAGCAGCAGGCGCCTCTGGGGACGAGCCGCTCGCTGCAGCGCAAGTGAGCGCCGCCGGCCGGCGAGGGAGGGAGGGAGGTGTGCTGTGTGGAGCAGGGAATGGGCAGGCCGCCTGGGCTGCGAGCCAGCCGCCACGGGCGCCCTCCCACGGCTGCCCTGCCATGGCGTCCCAGCCGCCCTTGCCGACGCGTCGTTCCGTTGCTATTGACAACTGTCACCTGGCGTAGGGTGCTTGGGTGCAGGTGCTGTGTGTGTATGTGTGTGTATGTGTGTGTGTACCAGATATGTTACACTCCAGCGGGGCCTTCTGCCTGTGCGCATGCCCACACATCAACCAGAGCCGCTTCCAACACACCCCTTGCGGAACGGAAGGAAGCGCAACGAGGGGCCACAATCCCCCCTGTGTGTGTGTTCATGTGCGGTAGCTCAGCGTCCCCGCCCTCCCACCGCGTGTCCAGCCCCTTCCCCACCATCCCATCATCCCACACACACCCACACGCCCACGCCAACCCAGGCTGTCCGACATGCGGCGCATGGGTGTGGCCACGGGCCGGGCGGCGGTCATTGTGGCAGGCACCACCGTGGGCCGGCAGCTGAAACACATGTCCTCCAAGGTGGGCGGGCGGGGAGGGGAGGGGTGTGCGGTGTTGGGATGGTGAGCGCGCTGGCTCAAGGTGGGCGGGCGGGGGGGAGGCGGCGGAGGCGGGGCCGGGGCGGCGGCGTGCTGGGTGTGGCGTCGTGGGGAGTGGGAGGGGGGAGAGGCCGGAGGTCGCACGTGCCGCCAGAGTCGAGCAGCTGCGGGGGCCGGGGCTGCTTCCTTGACTGATGTCTGCCCTCCACCGCATCCCCCAACTGCCCTCCACCGCATCCCCCAACTGCCCTCCACCGCATCCCCCAACTGCCCTCCACCGCATCCCTCAACTGCCCTCCTCCCTTGTCCCGCCCCCCGCACTCCCCCTCCCCCGGCCGCAGCTGCGTATCAGCCTCAACGGCGACGGCACCTCGGCCGCCGCCGAGGCGCAGGCCGCCGCGCCCTCCTCCTCCGACGCACAGCCGACGCCGCAGCCCACGCCGCAGCCCACGCCGCAGCCCACGCCACGATGACGCGGCAGGGCGCTAGCTGTGTGTGTGGGGAGGAGGGTGAAGGGGGTGCACCCGGGGCACCGTAGCCAGCAGTAGCTGTGATGCCTTTCCCTTCTGCGCAGCGCAGATGGTGCGTGGCGTGACGTGTACATAGTGACGCTGCGGCCGCGCCATAGCTCCTCATGATGCATGCGCTCTCCCCGCCGCAACTTCCCGCCACAGCAATGCATACATGCCCCGCACGCACCTGCTATGGTTGCCAGGAAGGGGGCGGTTGCATCCGCCGCAGTCCGGCCGCGGGCCGGGGGCTGCGCTCGCTAGGGGGCCGGCACTGCCTCGCGAGCCCTGTGGCTCGACCTGAACTGGGTGCTGGGGCGAGGCCGGATAGCTTGACGCCGATGCATTGGATGCGTCGTGTTGCGAGTGGGCTGTTGCGCGCAGCGCGCCGCTGTGGATCGGTTGGCGCGCACACGCGTGCCTGGCATGCTTGCTGCTACTGTCGTTGCTTCGTACGTGAATGGGGTGCTATCCTTTCATGCCGTGGCCTGCCGTCGCAATGCCGGTTTGGATTGATGCTTTTGCGCCTTGCTTGGCGATGTGCATGATGAGGCATGCTGCTGCTGCAGATGGCGACGGGGGCCGGAGCCGGGCGCGCTGCCTGCTCGCCTCATGCATGCTGACTGCCTGCCTTGGCGGCCATTGGCACGGGGCATGGCTGGTTGGCTGCTAGGTGCGGGAGCTGGCAGCGGCTGCCCTGCCGCGGCCAGAACGCATGACAAGAGTGTGCGAGGGTCGTAGTAGCAATCTAGCAAAGCACTGCAAGCCTGCCTTCAGGCCGTTGTACCGGCCCTTGTAAGGACCGAGGCAGTCCGTCGGCGCAACCGCAACCCGTGCCATGATCCTGGGCCTCGTGCTCCCGGCTGCTCCGTCCACCGTCGTCCGCTCCAGCAACGCAGCAGCCCGCAGCAGCTGCCCGCCATGCTGCACAGCCCGCTCATTGCACCGCCCATCCGCAACCCCCTCCCGCCGTGACATGCCGCATGAGGGCGCCTCGCGTACGTGCCCCCGGTCGCCCTTGCCGCACGGCGCCCAGCCGTGCTGCTGCCGTCATGCCGCATGCATGGTGCCGCTGTCATGCGACCCGCCGCCCCCGGCTCGCTCGCTCATCCCCTCAACAGTCTCCGCCCGTCAGCACGGCCGCCCATCGCACCGCCTATCCGCAGCCCCATCACCGCGCCATGAGTAGGCGCTCTTCCCCCCTCCCCAGCGCGCCTCAGTCGCCCTACCTCGCATCACAGGGCCCAGCCGTGCCTCGCCGTCACCGCCAGGGCTCAACAAGCTCCGGGCCGTCCAGCCGTCCACCAGAGAAGCCTGGCCAGCCCAAAGCGGGCCGAGCCGTGCGGCGGCCTGCACGGCAGCACCAGGCGGGCACAGGGTGGCGGCAGACACTGCGGCAGCATGGGGCAGCCGCGTGAGGGGCGAGCAGTCGTGCGCGCCGCCGCCACCCGGCGGCCGTCGCGGCCAGAGAGGACCTCGCCCAACGCCAGTGGTGACCGAACTCGCGAAAGCAGCACGGCATCCGGCACCCCAGTGCCAAGACCACCGGCAAACGCCGCACCTTGGAGCTAGCGGGGGGCGTGCGACCAGGCGCAGCTGGCGGCGGGCGCTGCGGCGTCACCGCCGTAGCCGCGAGCTGCCCTGCTTGGTGCCGCCCAAGGTGGCTCGTCTCGTGCCGGGCGACGCCGCCGGGCACCACGAGGCCGTCGCCCAGGCTCCTGCCGGGCGCTGCATCCCAGCTGCCAGGCGCCAGCCGCGAGGCAACGACGACGAGGCCTCTTGGCGGCCACCGCCGCCGCCGCCCTAGCTATAGCGCGGCAGCGGGCGCTCCGCTGCGCTGGCTGGCTTGTGAGGGGAGGCCCGGCCCGCTTCTTGCCGGGAAGTAGCCTGGGGCCTTCCCCTCCAGGCACAGCCGCAAGGCACGGAACCGGCACGGCGTGGCTGGGAACGGCCGCGCGCGGCCGTCAGGTGCCCGGCCAGGCGCCGGCACGGAGACCAGCAGGAGCTTCTGGAGCGCGGCCATCAGCCAGAGGGCCCAGAGCTACCGCCAGCCGCCGCCGCCGCCTAGCCGCAGCATGGCGGCCGCCGCACCGCCGCGCCTGTGGCGCCACCGGGCGCTCGGACCCCGCCTGGCTTGCGAGTAAGGCGCCAGAGCCGGTGCGCACCGCCGGGTCGGCCGCGTGCCGCGCCTCGAGCGGCTTGCCCTCCAGCCGACCCGCACGTCCGGCGTGTAGGCAAGGGGCCACACGTTGGGGCGGCAGCCCGCTGAAAGGAGCGGCCGAGGGCGAGAGCTGGCAGCGGCTGCTGATGCCACCCTCACCTCCTCAGCCAGGGCCGGCGCCGAGTGACGTGTACAAAAGCCGTACACGCAGTACGACAGTCAAGAGGTCGCGCGGCTGGCGGCCGCCGCCGACACCTCCTCCACCAGCTCGGTGGGGATGTGCGGCGCGGCCTCGTCCCACGGGCCGGTGATCTTGGCCTGGAACACGTGGCCGCGCACCAGCGCCGCCGGGGCAACGAACGTGATGCCGGCGACGGCGGCCAGGAACGCCGCGGCGGCGGCGGCCGACGTCGCCGCCAGCAGCGCGGCGGCGGCGGCGGCGCTGGCGGCGGTGAGGCCGATGTGGGCGGCGGCGGAGGCGGCGCGCACGTGGCGGCGGGCGAAGGGCGACAGCAGCACCAGCTCCAGGCAGAGCAGCACGTAGGCGAACTGGGGGCCGGAGGGGCATGAACGCAACATGGGAGGGGACTGCCTGGGTAGGGCGCATGGATGCAGCCAGGCTATGTCCAACCTAAGACGTGCCTGCACCAGCATGCATGCGCCAAGCTCCCGCGCCGTGCCTCCTGCCCCTCTGCCTCCGGCGGCCAACATGCAGGTGGACGGACACATGGGCCCTCGTGGGCGACTCCCAACATCATGGGGCCCACCACCCTCTCGCTCCATACGCCACAGCCGCTCACCACCTGCGCCTCGCCACCCCACATGACGGAGAAGCGGGCTCTGCAATGCCGCATGTAAATGCTATCATGCGGCATGCCATGCCGCTAGCCCCACACGTTACGGTATCAACAGCCGCTCACCACCTGCGCCTCGCCCCGCATGCGGCCCGCCACCAGCACCGCCGCCCCCACGCCCGAGCCCAGCGACAGGCCGCCGGTCTGCGAGGTCGAGCGGCCGTCCAGGAAGCTGCGGCGCCAGGGGGGCGGTGCAGGACAGGGCAGGCGTGAAGCGGGAGGGCGCGGCGCGGCACGGCCAGCAGCGCCGAGCATCCCTCGGCTCTTTCCGCAGTACGCCCCCGCGTCCGAGCATTCTGCTGCCGAGCGTGAGGCACCGGGGCCACGGCCCCGGGCGCACCCATAGTCTGCTGCCGCCAGGTGCAGAGCCGCCGCCGCCACCGCCAGCGCTACGGCCGAGTCGGTGCTGACGGTGGCCGTCAGTGAGGCCAGCAGCGGGGACAGCCCGTACACGCCTGAGAGGAGGGTGGGAGGAGAGGGATGGGGTGGCGGAGGGGCGTGGAGGTGGCGACAGGCTGCGGGGCCACAGCGGCTCCTGCAGCGGGGCACAGCAGCGGAACGCCTCCAGGTCCAGGCCGGCCGCGCTGCGTGGAGAGTCCCCAAGAGGCGAGGGCGAGGGCGCGGGCGCAGTGTGGGGCCCCTCTGGCGCCTCACCCCCGACCAGCAGCAGGCACTGCCGCACGCCGCGAGCCTGCGGCCACAGGAAGGGGGCAGGCGAGTGAGGCGAGTTGGGCGAGTTGGGCGAGCCGGCGCGGAGGCAGCTGCCAGTGGTGCCAGGGGTGCCAGTGGTGCCAGTGGCGCATGGGAGCGGCGCCCGGGCCGGGCGCCGGGTCAGCTGCCAGTGATGCCGAGGAAGGGATGCAGGCGGGCTGAGGCCAGAAAGTTAAGTCCAGGGCGCAACCAGCCAGCCAGCCAGCCAGGCAGGCAGGCCGCTTCAGCCCAGCGTCCACCAACCCACCACGGAGCCGCCCAGCAGCTGCCCGCCCAGCAGCGCACACGTGCCGTAGCCTGCGGCAGCGGTGGCGGCGGCGGCAGCAGCGGGGGTTGCTGAGCTGGGGCGCGCTGGCCAGGCCGTGAGGGGCAGCGCAGCGCCGCGGTGGCCCGCGCCCCCGCAGGCTCTGGCAGCCCTGCCCTCGGCGGCAGCAGCGCACCCGTCGCGCACCCACCCGCCGCCAGCAGCGCCGTGTTCGCCGCCAGCAGCCGCGCCGCCGTCAGCCTGCCCGCCGCCAGCATCAGCGCCACCGCCGCCGCAGCCGCCACTGCCGCCAGCTGCTGCGTCACCACCGCCGAGGCCAGCACCACGGGCCAGTAGGAGCGCCGCTGGACCCGGTCGTTGATGACCTGGGGCCAGGTACGGGCAGCGCCAAGTGCGCAGTGGTGCGAACAGCTGAGAAGGCCAGAGGAGTGTGCGGGCGGCTCGCAGAATGGGAACGCGAGGGGCCGTCACGTGCCGGAGGAGGGGTGGGAGCGAGGGCGATGCGCATGGCCGGTGCGCGGTCGCGAGCAGGACCACGCGCTGGCAGGGCTGCGGCGGGTCGGAGGCGCTGGCGGCCTGCTTTGATGCAGATCGGCTATCGGATGGCGCCGATGAGGGCCGGAATGGGGAAGCCGCGCCGGGTGAGGGCAAAGGGTTGCGACGAGGCAAGGCCTGGGCGATGAATGGGCGGGGAGCAGGGCGCTGCGCGGCTGTGGGGGCGGCAACGAGCGGGGCGCGGTGATGGGGAGCGTGCAGGAAGCGCAGCGGGAGGGGTGAAGGGTGCGTGCTGTAGACATTCGAGAACGCATGTGGGAAGCTAGACGCCGAGGTAGACAGGAGAGACCTGGCATCCCACCAGATGCTGCAGGAATGTGTGGTCCGTGTGGGTGTCGGGGAAGGGCTGTCGGCGCCACAGCACCTTCTGCCAGCGCAGCTCCTCGTCTGTCGCGGCTTGGCCGGGCAGCGGTGCGCTGGCCCTGACGGGGCCCGCGTGGGAGTCCGGGCCCATGCGGGTTGATGCGTCCGAGAAGGGCACGTGGTGCGACGCGCTGTCCGGAAGAGAAGCTGCGATGCGCTCTTGCTGAGATGTTTGGTGCCCACGAGGTACGTGTGCTGGCTCGGGACTGCTGTGCTCGCGTGCGCGAGCGACCAAGCTGGGCAAACCGTCCTTTCGCTTGGGCGCCTTGCGCGTCATGATGCTACATGCTGCTTGCAACGCACGTCCGCTTTATGTACAGCACCCGCTCCTCTGCAGCTGAGCTCTAATCGGCGACAGCTGGGCTTGCAGAGGGACACCGCAATTCACCGAATTGAATGGCCTCGCAATAAGGAAACCAGTAGTGATACTCTTAAGTATTACTGTGTCCTACAGTTCGATAATTGTGCTTGGCAAGGACAGGTCGCACTGACTCACGGCGTGTAGCCTACGCATCGCTTACTGACTACTGATTAACGAGCAAGACAACGGCGCCATGACCATGTCTCTGGGCATTACGGCGCGGGGCCTGGCACTGTCGGCGCGCTGCCGCCGGCGAGCACGCAGCCCCCTGGCCCAGCCAGCCGCCACGACCGCCCACACCCGGGCCCGCTCCACGACGGCATCCGCACCTTCGCCCAGCACCGAGGACCACAAACCCCTTCTCCCTGCGCCCCCAACACCCACAACGACCGCCCCCGCCACGCCACGCGCGCCGCAGCGGCGCAGCGCTCGGGCCGGCGCCTCCGCCCATGGCCTTCCTGGCAGCAGCCCCGCAACAGACGGCAGCTCCGACGCCCCTAGCGCCCAGCCGCTGCGCCTCGCGGTCATCGGCGGCGGCCTCGCTGGCATAGCCACGGCCTGGCACCTGCTGGTGAGCCCCCGTGGCCGCAACGCAGGACAGACTGGGCTTGCGCTTGAGCTGGTGAATGCCGCAGACGCTCCGTGTGACATGATGCGCGCGTGCTGATGCTCGGGCGGCCGAGCCTGTCGGGATCCCCTCAAACCCGCCGCAGCGCCGGGCACCCCGCGGCCGCCCCGTGCTGCTTCACCTCTACGACGCGGCCGGCATCGCGGCCGGCGGCTCGGGCGCCGCCGCCGGCCTGCTGCACCCGTACACCCCGAGGGGCAAGGTACGGCAGCGTACGGAACGCTGCTGCGGCGGTCGCCGACCGCCCAACACCACATGTCCCTCAAGCCGTGTTGACCACATGCCCTTTTAGCCGTGTTGCGCTGACGCGGCCGCGGTGCCCCGAGCCACACCGCCTTCACCCCGTGACAGGTCTTGTGGCGGGGCGAGGAGGCCATGGGCGAGGCCCTGCAGCTGGTAGCGGCAGCGGAGGCAGCGGCGGCAACCGCCTGCGCATCTGCTGCCGCCGCCGCGGCGCCGTCCCTGCGCCCGCCGGCGGCGCCGTTTGTATGGCGGCAGGGGCTGGTGCGGCCAGCCGCCAGCGCCAAGCAGGCGGCGGACTTCGCCAAGGCGACGGCGGCCGCGGCGGCCGGCGGCGGCCGTGCAGGTGGCGGCGGCGACGGTACTGGTGGCGCTGCGACGGGGCCTCCTCCGCCGGCGGTCCTGACGGCGGAGCAGCTGCAGGCAAGCGGCGCGGGTTCGGGTGTGGCTGGCACGTGGCAGGAGGCTGGTGGCTGCCGCAACGCTGCCGACTTGCAGGGCGTTGCGGAACGCCCGAGCCGCATGCTGCCGTCGGACTTCCTGGCGCGGCTTGGCCAGCACCCAGAGCTTTGCGCGGTGGGGCATTGGCGAGTCCGCTCAGCGCTGCCCCCCTGCGCTGCCCCTCCCCCGCAGGCACTGGTGCCGGGACTGCACCTGGCTCCCGAGCTGCGGCCCCCGCAACAGCCCCCGCAGCAGCGGCATGACCCCACCAGCGCTGCCGCGGAGCCCCAACCCGGGCCGGGCGCTGCAGAGGGTGCCCGCCCACCCGCGGGCACGAGCGGCAACGACAGCGCCGCTGGCTCGGTGGAAGGCGCCGCCGGCGGGAGGCAGAACCGCCGTGCACGCAGGGCCGCGGCGGCGGCCGGCGGCGGCGGCACGGAGGCGTGGCGCACCGCGGGGCTGCTGATACCGCAGGTGCGGTCTTATGGGTTGGTGGCATGGGAGGATGTGGTGCAGTGCGTGCGGTGTGGCGGCGGTGCAGGACAGCTGCGCACCGACGTGCGGCCGTCCGCCGCTGCGCCACAAGCACACACGGCGATCGCACACACGGGAACCGCACACACGGCAATCGCACACACGGGAACCGCACACACGGCAATGGCACATACGGCAATCGCACACACGGCAACCGCACACACGGCAATCGCACACACGGCAATCGCGCACACGCGCAACCACACGCGCATGCCCTTGTACCGCAGGGCCTGGTGTTGGACGTGGGGTCCTACCTGCGGGCGCTGTGGCTGGCTTGCCAGGTGCGGGCTGACGGGAGGAAGGCAGGCAGGGAGGAAGGGAGGGAGGTAGGCGCGCTGCGGCAGCATCTGCGGCGCACACGTGTGTGGGGGGGAGGGGAAGGGCGTGTGTTGGGGGGAGGGGAAGGGCGTGTGTTGGGGGGAGGGGAAGGGCGTGTGTGGCACCTGAGGTTATCGGACGCGGGGGCGCCGGCGAATCCCGCGGGAGCTACCTGGCCAGCGCGGCAGTGCTGGTAGGTGCCACAGCGCCACAGCGCCAGCCACCTGGCGCGCCCAAGCCCCCGTGTGCTGCTCGCCCTGGCTCACACGGTGTCGTTGTGTCCCTCGCAGGACGAGGCGGCCGCCCGCGCCGACGGCAGCTCCGCTCGGCTGCTGCTCAGCCGCGTGGCCTCCCTGGACGACTTGCGTTGCCCGCCGGCCGAGGACGGCGCGGGCGGCCCCGGCGGCGAGGCGGGCATGGCGGCGCCGTACGACGCGGTGGTGGTGGCGGCCGGCGCGGCAGCGGCGACGGTGGCGGAGGTGGCGGCGGCGGAGCTGCCTCTGCAGCTGTGCCAGGTGGGGGCTGGGGGCTGGGGGGCCCGCAGCTGCCTGCTCGCAGCCATACAGACGCCAGGCGGCCGCCAACGCCGCTAGGCCCTCGTCGCAGCCACGCTGCCGCTGTGCCGCTGTGCCCCCCCCCCCCTTGGTGTGCCGTCCAGGGCCTGACGCTGGTGATGCGGCCGCCGGCCGGAGAGCCAGCCGCAGCAGCGGCTGCGGCCGGGGCGGGCCCAGGGTCCGACGGCGCGGCCTTTCCTGCCGGCGGCCCCAGCCTGCTTGGGTCGCCGTACCTGGCCTACCAGGTGCGCTTGGCGGTGCCGTGCGTAGGGTTGCAGCCCGTACACAAGTTCGTAACTCGTGACATACTAGATGCGGTAGCTCCCCTAGTGTTGGCGAACCACCTGTGTGGTGGGCTTACCAAGTTACCCCTAGCGTACCAGGCGTGGTTGTGTGCACGTGTGAGGAGCAGGGCCGCACCGTGTTGGGCTGTCTGGCAAGGACCAGCTGGACGTAGAGCAAGGCGGCCGGCATCGCGCGCGCCGTGTGGCGACAGCCTGCAGCGTGCGGCCGCGTGTGGGTTGGCGTGCGGCCGCGTGTGGGTTGGCGTGTGCCGGGGCGCCGGGAGCAGGCGCGTGCTGGGTGGCGCAGCCGCTGGGCTATGCCGTACTGTAGGAACAGCATCGAGGCATGCAAGCTGGATTGAAGAGATTGGAAAGCCTGGCCCAACGTTGGCCCGCCCCTGCGCCCCGCACCCCGACGTGCCGCCGCAGGGCCCCGGGCGGCTGGTGGTGGGCGCCACGAAGGCCTACGGCTGGAGCCCGCAGGCGGCGCTGGAGGCGTGTGGCCGATCCGAGTACGCGCAGGCGCGGGCCGTGGCAGCGACGGCGGCGACGGGTGCTGAGGTGGAGGAGAAGGAGGCTCCGGCGGCGGACGGCGCCGCGAGGAGCGACGCGGAGCAGGATGCGATCGAGGGGCTGCGGCGGTCGGCGACGGGCGTGTGGGCACCGCTGGAGGGCTGGCGGCTGGCGGCTGTCAGGTGTGGGTTGCCGCCGCAGCCTACATGGATGGAGCGACCAGGGCCTTGACCTGCCTGCTCGGTCCTCCTGCCCCTGGCCCCGACACCTGCCTCTGCCGCCCCTTGACCTGCCGGACCGTGCCACCCTTGTTCCGCTGCGCGCCGCAGGGAGGGCGTCCGCGCGCTGCCGCCCCGCAGCCAGGCCGGCTCGCTGCCTCTGCTGGGCCGACTGACGCCGGGGCGGCCCTGGTGGCTGGTGGCGGGGCTGGGCAGCAGGGGCCTGGTGTACCATGGCTGGCTGGGCCGGCTGACGGCCGAGGCGGTGCTGGGCGACAGCGAGGGGTCGCTGCCGGCCGAGCTGACGGCGTGGAGGGGCATGGCGGCGGGGGCGGCGGTGTTCGAAGCTCCGTGAGGAGGAGCGGGGCGGGAGGGGGAGGGGAGGATGCCTCCGGAGGTGGGCGCGTACGGGTGTGTCACTCAGGACGATGGTTGGTCGGACGATAAGTTATTTCGCTGTTTTTGGTTCGCTTTCCATTGAAACCCGTTACGCTGTCGTCCTGTGGCCGTTACAATGTTGTCCTGTGTGAGGGCGCGAGCCTGCGAGGGCCTGCGTCAAGTTCCAGCTGAAAGGCGTCACGGTGCGAAGCCATTACGGGTGATGACCTGGTACGCCCTTGTCGCGAAACGATGTTGCGCCTTATATGAGTTGGCGCACTAAACCTGATGTGGTGCACAAGTTAGTAGCGCACGATTTGATCCATTGCGACACATATTGCATCGTTGTCTAGCCACATCACCTGCCCTTCCCTGCCCGCGCTGATACAACTCATCGTGCAGGAACAAATCGTAAGGTTTAACATGCATCGCTATGCTGAGCGCACTGGTAACAAAGCCGACGCTGCGCAACGCGACCAGGCCATCTGCCTGCGGGCAAAGTAGCGAGACTCTATGATTTTGCACCCGCTCAAGTGTCAGTAAAGCCAGCTTGACTGGGCGCGAAGAGTTCTGCACTATGGCCCAGACCATGGCCACGGCAACACGGCGTCCCCACAGCGTCGAGGTACGTTTCTTTGATTTTCAAAGCATGGGCTTAAACAGCGGCGCGCAGTTGGCATTGTAAGCGCAGGGGCTAGTACGCTGGACCGATGTCCATCCTAACCGCTCCCCTTCGCTCCACCACGCCTGCTCCGCCGCGACCTTTGCCGCGCACCAAACAGCCACCCCCGAGCCGCACTCCCTTGACCTGCTACCCACCTTCCTTCACGTCCCCTTTCCCACTCTTCGGCACCCGTTCTCTTGTCAGGAGTTGCTGCAGCTGGCGGCCGCCATGCGCCAGGGCGTGCGCGTCAAGGACCGCCGCTACCTGTTGCGCTCCTACCGCCGCTGCTTCGTGGGCCAGGAGGCGGTGGCGTGGCTGGTGTCCTCCGGAGCCGCGCGCTGCCCCGCGGACGCCACCCGGCTCGGCAATGTCATGATGGAGCACGGCCTGTTTCACCACGTGCTGTACGAGCACGTGTTCGAGGACGACAATTTGCTGTACCGGTACGATGACAGTGGGGGGGGGCGGCAGGGTCCAGTGTTATGATGCCACAGACAGGCTTGGCATCTCACATGAATGGACGTTTGCAGACACGTGCAGCCGCTCGCCCACGGTCGCGCCAGCCAGGCCATAACGGGCACAGAGCCTCAGGCCACGAACCCATGATCCGGACTCACCAAAGCCTGTGCCCACTTCGATCGCCCTTGTCGTCCCGCATGCAATATGAACCTGTATCCGGCGACAGCTTCACGGATGACGACCTGCTCGACGATGCTGCCGCAGCAGCAGCGGCGGCAAAGGCAGCAGCAGCCTCAACGTCAGCCGCCGCAGCCCCAGCCGCACATCCCTCCGCGTCCGCGGGCACCACCGCCGGGGCCGCGGGGTCCAAGCACGCCGGCTCGGCGCTCAGCGCTCCCCTGCCGCAGCTCCCGGCCGAACGGACCAGTGCCCGGGACAGGTCCGGCTCTGAGGCGTCATCAGCGCCCTCCGGGCTCA
>BDDC01000318.1:4613-21953 GCA_001662425.1 Chlamydomonas sphaeroides
CTGTCGTGCTGCCTCGCGGCTTGTGCCTGGGCGTGCCTCGAACTCTGTGCCGACCCCGGGGCGACTCCCTCCCTCTGCCCCGCTGCCTGCCCGACCGCCTCCGTCACCGGCAGGCTGTGGATACCGCGATGCAGGCCACGCAGGAAATTGTGCATGTGGATAGGGTCATCGGTGGGGTCGTTGCCCAGCTGAGCCGCCAAATGGCGGTAGCGATCGGCGTACTCACGCACTCCCTCTCCCGTCCGTTGCCTGCCGTTGGCAAGACGGTTGTGCAATTCTTACGACCGCACGGCGAAGCGCACAAGGAAGGCCCGGCAGAACACCTCCCAGTTGTCAATGTGGGCGGCAGCACCCACGTCCCAAATCTGCGCATCGGCACCTAGGCGGCAGAGTGCCATGGCGAGGCGCTGCGCCCAGTTCCAACATAGTAAGCCGGCATGCCCGTTGATCTTATTGATCCAGTGACGGGCGTCGTCGGAACGCGCGTCACATAGTGGCTGGGATAGCATTGAGGCTAGAGGGCGAAAATGCTGATGCCGGGGGCGACGGGCACGTCGACCATGGCACAGGCGCCCGGCGCAAATCAGCGCAGTTCAACTCGTCAATCTCCCCCGCCGCTTGCACCCCCGCCACCGCCACCACCCGCGCTCGCGGCCGCGGCCACGCACAGCAGCTTGACCGGCCACTCATGCCAGCCGTGCTCGTCGCGCAGCGCCGCCGGCCGCTGCTGTGGGGTCGGTGGGGTGCAGAGTACCAAAAGAGTGGCCGTCAAAGTTTGTCAGGTGACACGGCAGGCGGCACCGCGCCCTCACACGCGGCCTCACACGCGGCATCAACCCCCCTTGGAGCGCGCAGATGGTGAGGAGGCGAATGTTCAGGCTGGCGGGAGGGAGGGTATCAAGGGAGGTCACAGGCTGGAAACGAAGCTGTGGGCCCTACGCCCACTACGACACATGTAACAAACACAAGCTACTCTCTAGCGTCAACACTACAAGCTGCGATACCCACGCCCCCGCGAGCCCGTCACCGAAGTCTTCACAAACAGATTACGGCTGGCGCGTGCAAGTTGGGGCGCGGCGGCCAGGTTGACGCAGTGAAGTTGTTGACGTTTTGAGTAGGATAGAGTTAAAAGTCCGCGTGGGGGATACTATTGGTGAGGAATGGGGATGCCACTACTGCTTAGGACCCAGTAATGGCAAGGAGCTGCTACACGCAGGCAGCTGCTGCCGGGGCGCCAGGCCCAGCCTCCACCCCGACAGCCGCGACGCTTGCCATGCACAGATCCACAGAAACCCTCCGCCATCTGCGACCACCACCCATCAAACCCACAGACTCCGCCTTGTGCTCAATCGCTGTGCACCACACCGACCGAGCGAGCGAGCTTCAACCGCTGTACCTCGCCGCGACAACTCCCACGAGCCCTTCCGCTCAGGGCCGGGGCGCCCCTGCTTCCGCTGCAGGACGTGTAGATGCAGCCTTCCTTGCAGCACCTCACAAGCCACGCAAGCCCCACGCCCCGAAGCAAGTCCCTTTAAGGAGCTTCCCCGCGCAGCCTTGTCACGACATATTAAGCGCACGGCAGACTGCAGCCGGCACTAACGACTAACAAAGGCACGCCGCGCGGTGCGGGCTGCCTCACCTGGGAAGCGGGACGCTTGACACAGCCGGATCAGCTGCGGACTCTGATTATTGCGCTGGGAACGCTGATACTTGCTACTGAACGGGACAGAGCAATGTAGACGGTGCGTCTTACACGTGGTATCTTCTGGTGCGTCCCAGAGTGCTAGCTCTGGCGACGCACAACGGCCTAGGCTCCGGCTCCTGCCGTACGCTCCAGGAGAGGACCGCGGCTTGCACGCTTGCACGAACACACACAAACGCCACGCTAGCCATGACACGACGATACTATGCCGCAACTACGTTGTGGCACGACAGCCTTTTCAGCCGTGAGGCTTGCTTCCCTTTGTGTAGATTTCCCCCCTGTAGCTAGATAGCCAAGGCGCCCACGGCCGAGCATGGCGATTGTGGACAGCGACACGCAGTTCTTCGTGCTGTATCCGTCGCAGCAAGTAACTGGCTGTTGCTTGTGGTACCGCTGTTTGTTTGAGGTCGCCGCACCCGCCGGCTGCACCCCGGGGCTGCCACCCGGATGTCCTCTGCCGCCTCCATCTGCTGACCATAGGGATGGGCAGCCTGGGCCACTCCACGTCAGCTTTGATCCGTACCACGCAGCCGTCCTCAGCTAGTCGCATGCCCGCAGGGGCCCTGCTGACAATGCACCACCGTGAGGGGGCGCCGGGTTCCTCATTGGCACCGGCAGCCCCTGGGCCCGCCGCCGTGGCGGCTGGGCAGACAGGGCAGTTTCTGGTTGACTCTTGCGGTGACGGGGCCTCAGCCGGGTCGCTTCGGCCGCTGTCAATGACTTCGTGTGCGGCGCGTGCGTGGTCCACGTCCAGTACGTAGTGCAGGCCCAGCGGTGAAGGCGCTCTTCCGCCATAGGCGAGGCCGCGTTTGAGGCAGTCGTGCCTGACATAACCAGCATCCTCAGTGGTCGTTGGAAATTATTCATGCAATTCGTTGGGGGCGTGGGCATCGCGCGCTAGCCCAGCTGAGTTGCCGGCCTCCTGCCGGCCCCAATATGATGGCCACGCCCGACAGCATGTCATAGAACGTGTCGAGAAAGTACGAGGCGCGGTCTGTTTAAGGCTAGCCGACAGTGCACGTATGGTTGCTTTCGCCGTCTACGCTTCTCCGTCGAGTTCTGTTCAGCCGTTTCGGCCACGGCGCTGGGGGCACCTAGGGGTTCCTGGCTTGGGTACGTGAACTGCAAAGACACACCGTCCTCTATTCCAACCCGCCTCGCACACAATCGAGATAGACCTTGCGAGACGTTGTCACATCAGCGAGGGCTATAGTTACGTGAGCAGGCCACCACCTACTCTCATACGCCCCACAAACCGTATCAGCAGCTCGCAACCATGCGTGTGGCTCAGCGCCAACTGACGCGCGATCAGATAAGCTCGCGGGTCCCTGCAAGCTTGCCGCGCGGAATCGCTGCAAGCGTCCATAGCTGCGCGGCGCCCAGCGCCAGGCACCGCGCGAGGCGCTCTCGCTTGGTAACATTCAAGCCCCTCGCGGTGTCATCGGCTCCACCTTTGGTCAAGTCCCAGCCTGGGGACCTCGGCCCAGTTCCTGTCCAGGCAAGCTCTTTGGCGTATGTCACTTCTACCTGGATGGTGGCCTCGTGGTGCTGCATGTATGCTGTGGCGCTCGCGAAACAGCGTTTCGGCTGCATGCGTCGTGCGTGTTTCCGGGTCTCCTTCCAGCTAAGGATGCCCAAGCGTTGCCTTGCCATCACACTGCCTCGCGATCGTGCCATGCGCTCCTGCCTCCTCCCTGTCTCACGGTCACCGACACGCCCCCGCCCCCTGCCCATCCCCAAAACCTCCGGCAACTACCCGCAGCCCCCGACCGCGCCCGTGGACGTCTCCTACTCGTCATTCGACGTGGCCCCGAACGTCAAGCTGCTGCGTGGCACCTGCCTGGCTGAGAGGCTCAAGTACGAGGTCGAGTATGGCCTCAAGCGCGGCACCACGGACAACTCGTACATTGTCACGGTGCGCGCCGGTCCTTGCTCAGCGCAGGGCCGGGCCCTGGGACCTCCGCAGGAATCTAAGACCAGACCAGGCGCCGCAGGAATGCAGCATGGCGACGCGGGGTGGGGCCGCGGGAGGCGCCAGTGCCTGATGCGGGCGTCCCTCGTCAGCTTCTGCTCGAGCTGCAGCGCCAAGCTGCGCACGCCCGGCTGCTTCTTGACCCTCTGCCCTCGGCGCGCTACCTGGGCGCATCATCTTCAAGGGTTGCCCCGTCCTCCCCCCCCCGCGCGCGTCCTCATAGTTTGCGCTACCTCCCACCCGCGCGTGCCCCCTATACTACGCCATCTTAGCTCGCTAGCACCGCGCGCGCATGTCTCACGCACGCCATCGCTTGGGTTTGCGGGCTTGCTGCTCGGCTGTGTGGCTGAGCTGACTCACGATTCCTGGCTGGTCCCTGTGCCGCATGTGCGCTGCTCGCTCGGCCTCCGCTGTGTGTGCCACAGGTGAGTGTGGCGTCGCAAAACCGCCGCTCGCACCCGGAACACGCCCAACGTCTAGCACCCTTCGCGCGCCGCACTTAGCATCTCGGTTGCGCGTCCGGAGCCGGAGTAGCTGGTAGTGTTCGGTAGAACTGCTTTTAAGCCAGCACCGGCTACCACGCTACCACGGCGGTGGGGACCCACTTGGCACCGTGGCACCGCTGCGACGGCTGGTTTGTATGTGGTGGTATCGGGCGCTCGGCGCCCGGTTTGAGACGCGTCCCAGTGCGTTTGGGCCTGCGCACATGCGGGAGCTGGGGATGTTGCCTGCACCGGGACGTTCGTCACTGGTATCGCAACCTTTAACCATTTTATGACCCCCCACCCCCCGCGTGCAGTCCGCCAACGCCACCGTCCTGGTGGACGTGCCCTTCGAGGCGTACGCCGACAGCTTCGGTGAGTGGCGCTCCACCCGCCCGGAGCCAGCAACGGCCCGCCAGCGCGCTGCAGCAGTCAGCAGCCAGCGCCCGCAAGCGCCCACCAGGGCCTGCTGCGTCCGAGTGCCTGCCAATGCCTCACAGGTCAGGCACTGGATGAGCCGGTGGTGGCCCTGCAGGGGCTGGGGGCTGCAAGCGCTGCGTGCTGCGGCCACGAGAGGCGCGCAGAGGCCCGCACGTGCACAGACACGCACGCAGGCACGGAGCGGCCCACAGCGCGCGACGCGGCCAAGCCGTGCCGCTCGGCCGTGCCGTGGCCCAGGCGTTGCGTGGCCGGCGGGGCGACGGCCCCGACAACCCGCCCCGCCCCACACCCACCTCCCCAGCCCCTCGCCTCCCTCCCCACCGCCCCTCCCCGCCCCCCGCCTCTCCCCTCCAGTCACGGCGGTGAGGTCGGCGGTGCCCCTGGGCAGCCTGACCCACATCGTCATCACGCAGCTGGATCCCAAGGCCATCCCCTCGCTGGAGAAGCTGCTGGCCGCGCGCCTGGAGGCGGGCGCCACCGGGCAGCTGCAGGTGGGGGCGCACCGGGCAGCTGCAGAGCGGTGGCCCCGTCGTGTGCGGGGTTTGGATGGGGTCAGCGGGCTGCGGAGGGAGGCTCGGCGCGGAGGGGCAGGAGCCGGCGGCTGCGTGTGCGGATGTGTGGAGGGAAGAGGGGGTCCGCTGCGGGCACAGGGGGGCGGGTCGGGGGTGTTGGGCAGGGAAGTGCAGGCCCGGCCAGGTAGGGCAGGTGCGGTCGCTGGCCTGCCTGGCGCCTGCGTGGACAGCTGCTCAAGGCGCGCGGCGGTGCCCCGGGGGCTGCCGCTGCACTCTGCCCACGCGGCCCCAGGTGCCGCTGTGTAACCTCGCCTGTATGATGTCACACATACGCTGACCTCAAGTCGGGTCTTTGAAGCAATTGGGCTTCCCCGCCCGCCCCGCCCCCAGGTGGTGCTGTCCAACCCCGCGCTGCGGCTGCTGCAGGCCACGCTGGGTGCGCCCTTGGGAAGGGTCGGGCTGGGGGCGCCAGCAGGCCGCGTTGCGGGCCCGCGCGCGCCCCGGGCTGCTGCACACGTTGTGCAGCCCATGCGGTGCGGGCGCCCCCGGGAGCAGCGCGACACGTGCGGCCCGTACGCCGTGACGGGGCAGCATGGCAGCAGCCGGGCGGGCGGGAGCAGGCGCACGCGGACAGATGCGGTAGTGCCGACGACCAGCCCCTCGTAGCGCGGGCCTCTCGGCGGGCCTGATCAGGCGAGGAGGCGGTTCATGCGCCATGCCGTGTTGATTGCATCTGGTGGACTTGAGCCAGCGCACGCTCACTCCGCCCCTCGCTGCGCCGTTGTTGCCCACGCAGGCGAGAAGGCCGACAAGGCGGCGCTGCTGTCGTCCATGCAGCTGGTGGTGGCGCGCAGCGGGGCGCACATAGCGCCGTGCGGCCCCGGTGCCGAGGACCAGCTGCAGGTGGGGCGGCCATGGGGGGGGGGGGGGCCACCGGGGCCGTCTGCGGCACGACACTGTCACGCCGCTTCGAGTACAGAGCCCGGAACTGTGGATCGGTGGCTGGGATGCGCATGGGGCCGGGCGGGGTGCAGCCGGCGGAGCCCGAGGCCGCGACCGCCGCCTCCCCCGCGCCGCCTTCCCTCCCCGCTCAGGCCTCTGGCACTGCTAACGCCCCGTTCCCAGCGCCCTGCTCCCCCCAGCCTCCGGACCTGTCACGCCACAGCCGCCTCTGCCCCGCCCCCGCAACTCCCTCCCGGCCGCAGGTGACCCTCACGCCCACGCCCCGCTGGCCAGACCTGCTGGTGGTGCACGACCCCTACAACCGCCTGCTCTTCTCCTCCAAGCTCTTTGCCGCACACGTTGCGCCGTCCAAGGTGCGCACCCAGTCGCCCTGGCCGACCCCCGGCTGACCCGACCCCCGGCCCCGGACTCCAGCCGTGCCAGTGGCGCCAACCACGCGCCGGGCAGCAGCGCCCGCTCGCGCATGCAGGCCGGCTCCCAGTGTGCCCGGCTGCAGCTGGGGGCCAGGGACCCACAGCGCGGTGGCATGCGCGTCCCCGCCCGCGGCCCCTGGTTTCCCACCCCATCCCGGCTACAACTCTACCCCCACCCCGGCACCTCCGATGATCCTCCCTACGCGCGCGCAGGACGAGGCAGCCGACGAGGGCGGCTGGGAAGCATTTGGCGACGACTGGCGCTACTACTTTGAGTGCATGCTGTCGCCCTCGGCGCGCCAGGTGGGAGTGCCGACGGAGCAGGGGCGAGGAACGCCCCCCGCCGCACGCAGCGCGGGGGGCACCTGCCGGCGCGGTGCCTGGACCTGCTGGCTGCCGCCACCCGCTGCTGCGCCGCGCTGCGGCTGTGCGCCCATGCCGCCGCCACGCCGCTGCGCTGCCCCCTGCTGGGGGCGCCTGCCCGCTCGGCGCCTCAGCCCCATCTCCGTGCTTGTGTGCTGCCGCCAGGCTGCCGCCGCGCTGGAGAAGCTGGACCTGGCGCCGGCGCGCCGCAAGCCCAGCAGCGCGCCTCGCCGCGTCAACAAGACCAGCGCCGCGCTGCGCAGGTGGGGGCAGCGGGGGTAGCAGCGAGGAGGCAGCGGCGGGCAGCACGTGGGAGGATGGGCGCGATGCGCGGGTGCGGGTGGCGGGCGGCGGGTGAGGGTGGCGGGCGGCGGGTGGGCCGGCCCGCAAGGTGCAGCGGCTGGGGCGCGAGCCCAGCCAACGCGCGCAGCCGAGCTGCCGGTCCTCCGCTTGCTTCGCAGTGTGCTGCAACTTGCCGTGTCCCGCCCCGCGCCCCGCCGCCCCCCTCGCCCCTCGCCCCTCGCCGCAGCTTCTTCCGCAGCCTGCTGCGACTGGACAACAAGAAGTCGGGAGACACGGCCGACCAGGGCGCCCCCGCGGCGTTGGCCTCGTCGGACGGCTCGCAGGGGCTGCCGGTGTGCATGCTGCTGCCCATGCACGGACCCGCGGTCTCGTCGGCGCTGACTCAGGTGGGCTGTGGTTGTGGGGACGGCAGCCCGCGTTGGGTGGCGAACCAGCCGGCGCGCTCGCTCTTCTGATGCTGAGACGCAAGGGTGCCAGCATACCGTCTGACGGCACTGGCTCGACGCCGGGGGAGGTATCATCACCACCGCGCCTCGGCCTCATGCCTCATCACTCCGCGGGCCTCTGCCTTGGCACATTATGGCAGCATTCACGATCCGCGCCTGCCGTTGCAGCTGCCGATTGCCACTGCTGCGTTTGTTGCCACTCCTACGGCTGCACTCCCAACATCAGTGCTTGCACCGCCCCTGCCCCTGCTCCTCCTGCCCCCCCTGCCTCCCGCCCCGCAGCTGCTGTCCGAGTACCGCGGCTGGGTGGACGAGCAGATCCGGGTGGCCGCCACCACCTGCGCTGCGGTCTTCTACGCCTCGGCCTACGGCAACACCGCCGCGCTGGCTCAGGCAGGGCCCGGGCGCAGAGTGGGCGCAGAGCCGGGGCGGGAGTCGAGTTGAGCAACCGGGCTGGGCTGGGGGACGTAGGTCCCATGCGCCCACCGCCTGGCTACGGCCGGGCGTCAGCGGTTGGGACGCAAGGCGGTGTTCCGCCGAACCCATTCCTAGTGGCGCTCCTTCATCTGCTTCTGTTCTGGACCGCCCCCGCCCCCCCCCCCACACACACAGGCCATATCCCGCGGCATCACCAAGGGTGGCGTTGCGGTGGAGACGCTGAACCTGGAGACCGCCAGCCTGGAGGAGGTCACGGCGGCGGTGGGCCGCACGCAGGGCTTCGTGCTTGGTGCGCGCGGGGGATACGGGGCTGGGACGCGGCATCAGCGGGGGGTGGAGCGGGGCACGGGGTTGGCGGTCGGCCGGCGCAGGGGCGGCGGGCGGGTGCGTTGGCGGGTGCGCACCGCGGGTGGTGTGCAGGGAGGAGGAGGTCCGGGGCAAGGACTTGGGTGCACGGCAGGTCACCGAGTCGCAGCAAGGCAGTGGGACGTGGGGGTGCCGTGTTGGTCAACGCCGCTCGGCCTGTCCCGCGCCTTTGCCCTTTCCCCCTCAGGCTCCCCCACGCTGGGTGGCCATATGCCCACACAGGTGCGGACCGTCCAGTCCCGGGCGGGGCGAGGCGGGGGGGGGGGGCAGCCGGGCCCCAGCCCGGCCCCGACCCCAGCAGCAGCGCATGGCCATGGGCGTTGCGGCAGCGGCGCGCCCGCACACCCTCGCGGGCGATCAGCACGGCAGGCGTCGCCTTCTGCTCCCACGCGCCCCCACTGCATGGCATGAGCTGGGCCGCTGCACCACGCCCGGCCGTCGCCAGGCCGTGTCTCGCTTGCATGATTGCCCTCATCGCCTCACCCTGGCCCCTCACCCTGGCCCCTCATCGCTTGCCCGCATCTTGGCCCCTCATCCTGCCGCGCCCCTCGCTGCCGCCCCAGGTGTCGGTGGCCATGGGCGCCATCCTGCGCGAGCCCGGCGCCCGCGCCATGCCCTGCGGCGTCTTCGGCTCCTTTGGCTGGTCGGGCGAGGCCGTGGACGAGATGGAGGGCCGCCTGCGTGACGCGGGCTTCAGCTTCGCGCACGAGGCCATCCGCGTCAAGTTCAAGCCCACAGCCAAGGTGCGGGCGGGCGAGGGCCCTGCGGGGGCCGATGGGGCGGGGGCCCCGCGCCCCTGCGCACTTTGGCAGAGGGCTGCGCGTCACGGCATGCCACCGCCTGGCGCCGGTGTGCTTGCCACCTCAACCGCGGCCGGTTGCCCTGTGCGGCCGCCCTCGTCTGCAGCCCCCGCCGCCACAGCCGCGCAGCTGCGGCGTTCGTTGCCCGACCGTGCGTGCTGCTTGCGCCTGTCCTGCGCGCTCCGCTGCCCTCCTCGGCCAGGACCTGCTGCTGTGCGAGGAGAGCGGCCGCGCGCTGGCGGTGGCCATCAAGAAGCGCGCCAAGAGCCGCGAGGCCTCGGCGGCGCCAGGTGCGCTGGGGGCCGCCCGCGAGCTGCGCCCTGCGCCCCGCACGCTGCGCGCTGCCCGAGGCCACTGCAGCGGCCCACGCGCCATGGCGTAGCGCGGGTTGCCTATCTCTGCTCCCGTGCCCCCAGCCCGCTTATCACCTTCTGCCTAGGCCAGCCAAGCATGCCTGCTGCGTACATCACCCAGCCCGCGGCCGCGCCCCTGCTCCGTCCCTCCCTCCCGGCCTGGCCCCTCGCAGGCAGCCGCGCGCTCAACGCCAGCGGCCCTCAGCTGGCCATGGGCCGCGTGGTGGGCTCCCTGTCGGTGCTCACGGCGCGCGACGAGGACGCGGCGAGCGCCATGCTGGCGAGCTGGATCTCGCAGGTAGGGGGAAAGGGGCCACGGGGCTCGAATGGGGATGGGGGCACGGCGCGGCGAGAGGGTGTGTTTTGGTCTGGGCGCGCGCGCAAGCTGGACACGTGGCGAGGGAGCACCACCACGCGCCCCTGGACGCCCGCCGCTGCAGCGCGCCAAGCCTGCCCGGGTTGCTTGAGAAGTTGAGATGTCCACGGTACCCAGCCCAGCCTCGCACCGCTCGTCCCTCCCCCGCTTGCCTGGGCCTTGGGGCTTGCGGGACTCGGCCGGCTCATCCCTCGGTACATGCCCCCTACCTCCCTCCCTCTCCCAGGCTTCGTTCGACCCGCCTGGCATCACGGTGTCCATCAAGAAGGACCGCGCCATGGAGCAGCTGCTGGTGGTTGGCGGCAAGTTCGCGATCAGCACGGTGGCCGAGGGCCGCGACAGGGACATCATGAGGCGCCTGTCGCGGCCGTTCGGGCCGGGCGAGGACCGCCTGGCGGGTGGGTGGCCTGGTCGGGCTGGCTCCGCGAGGGTCGTGTGCCGGGTAGGGGCGTGGGACTGGAGAAGTCTGTGGGCGAGAGGACGTACGACATGCACGGGAAGGGGCGTCGAGAGCTGGCTTTGAGCCATGGCGGGTTGATGCGCGCCTCGGAATGGCGCAGCGCGGGGTTCAGGTGCCTCAGGCATGCCGCCGAGTGTGCCGTCTTGGGGTGGTACTGAGCCAGACTGGTTCGCCTTGCAGGCAGAGGGCGGGAAATTGGGATCCCGGGACAGGGGATGGCCGACCGGGCAGCAGGCCGCAGCTGCAGGGCCTTGCCCTGGGCGCTGGCCCGAACCACATCGCCCCACCCCCGCCCTGAGTGCCGCACGTTCCCCGCCGCCTGCGCCGCTTCCGCGCCCGCAGGCATTGAGACGGAGGACTCGCCCACACTGGGTCTTCCGGTGATCAAGGCGGCCAACGCGGTGCTCGAGTGCGCCGTGACCAGCCGCATGGAGGCGGGCGACCACTACGTGGTGTATGCGCAGGTGCCCTGGGGCCATGGGCGGACCGCCACACGCCCGCGATGCTCGCGCAGGAACCCGCTGCGGCCTGCGTGCCCTGCGGCCGCGTGGACCCTCCGCATCACCTCTGACCACGCCCCGATGTCCGTGCCTGCACTGGCCCGGCCGTCCGATGTCGTTGCGCTCCCTGCCTCTCCCTCTGCCTGCGCCGCCTCCACAGGTGCTGCAGGGCAAGCTGATGGACGAGAACGCACAGACCGCGGTGCACCACCGCAAGGTCGGCAACCACTACTGAGCGGCGCGGTGGCCGGGTGGCGCAGCCGCCGGAGGCAGTGCTCGGCGGCGCCACATGCGAGCGGCGCAGCGCTGCACAGGCCGCGAGTTGGCTCGGCGCACGACCACGACGAGGTCGGCAACCACCACTGAGCGGCCCGTGGCGAGGTGCCTGCGTGGCGCACCGGGCTGGCCGCAAGTTGGGCGACGATTGGCCGCGGCAGCAGGCGGAGCGAGCCGGCTGCGCGCGGCGGCAGGTGCCGGGGCGGTGGGCGCTGCTGCTGAGGAGGGGCTTCCGGCGCTGCAGCACGTCCGCCACGGTGGGGCATCCGGACTGGTCGGGCTGCATGGGGCAAGAGTTCGGAAGAGGGGCACGAGCCGGCGGCCGGCGGTCGCAGCTTGGGGTTGAGAGGGAAGCAGGGACACGCAGTGTGAGAGGGGGAGGGGACTCGGCGCACAGCGGCAGATGCAGCAACGCCGCGCCGGGGTCCCAGCCGCGGCGGCAGGCAGCAGGCGGCGCCGCGGTGGGCGGTGCCGTGTCGGCTGAGGCGGCGGCAGGGGCGGCTGCGCGGCGGCTCGCGATGTCATTGCCGGGGCGCGGGTACGAGCGCTGCTAGCATGTACTAGGATCTACAGGCTGGCTGTTGAGCGGCGCTGTTGCAGCTGTTGGGTACTGGCTTTCGCGTTAGGGGCGTCGCCCGTTCCGGGCGCCCTCGATTTTCCCTCGAGCGGCTCCTGATGACGGCGCTGGCGGCAGGGGCTCGCCGCCACGACAGACGCCCGGCTGCCGGCTTGGAAAGCACGAGCGCCGCGACGTCGCTGGACCAAAGCCGCAACTTGGGTGTTGCGTCGGGAGCCCCGCGTTGCAGTGCTGTCTGTTGTCGACTTGCATTGGTTTTTGGCGTTTGCCGCCCATTGCTGTGATGGCGGTACCCAGAGTGGGTTGTGGCGAGGTGGTGACGAGCAGCTGGAGGGTCAAGTGGCGTGTCGGGTGCGGCCCAGCGGCGCCGGCGAGAACGGTTGCGGCGGCGGCAAACCCGCGAAGACAGCACACGGGTCTTGTCACCGCCCGCAGGCAACCGTGGCCGCTGGGTCGGGGTGGGGCGTCGCAACGCCGAAATAAGGGGTGGGGTCTGTCGTGGAAAGCCGCATTGAGTCTGTCCATGCTACCCAATGCAGCGCAAGCAGAATAACCATGTAACGGCGTCTGCCCGTGCAAGCTGCGCGCCGGCACCTGCCTGTGTGACTTGGGCGCGGAAGCTGTGGGCACCTGGAGGCGGCATGCCCACACAGCCCAGCCAGGGCAGCCGCGTGAGCCAGGATGCTCACGTTGGCGCGCCGGTGCGGGGGCAGCATGCGCGCAGAGCGAGCATGGGCCGGCAGCGGGGCTCCCCCCAAGCGCAACCGCCATGGGGCCATTGTCGCCCGCCATGGCCATGGCGGGAAACGCCAAGTTCCTCGCGGCTGCCATTCACGGTACTTGAGAAACTTTCCGATTGCCATACTGCAGCTTGCGCCTTGCCTTGAGCGGCGCCACATAACGCGTTGCGTGAACCGTCATCCTTGAGTGGACGCCAGTGGCCTCCAGTTCTCGCATCAAAGATGCGCAGACCATCGTTGCTTCAATGCAGTATTGCGCTGCTGCTGGCGTCGCTTGCAAATGTGGCGCGCGCAGAGGTGACATCGTACCCCGCGGGTAAGAACGCCTGCCTATCTTGTCGCCAACAATTAATTCATAAGCACCACATTGACCTCGGTCACGCTTGCGGCTTGCCCGGCGGGCATCACAATCCGGACGAACGAAGCAGCGACATCGTGTCGTTGGTCCCTATCCACCCCCCTCTCCCCCGTCTGTAGTGCCCGCTGACGTTGGCACGTGCACTGCTACCCGTTGCGGTGGACCTGACACGACCTGCATTCAGCTCGGCAGCTCGGGCCACTTCACGTGCGCGTGCCGTGACAGCACCCTGGTATGGCTGAACGGCACCAACACCTGCGTCGGTGAGCAAGAGGGACAGGGGCGCGGGGCTGAGGTACAGTCAGCGAGGGGCCGTACGGTCTGTGAGGTGGGTCAGGCGGGTTGGGGCGCACCCGCGTGCACACCCGGCCTTTGTTGGCGCAGCGAAAAGAAAAACTGCACCGACGCCCTGGTCCCTGTCTTTTCCCCGTTGCCAAGAGCCGTCCCCGCCATCCAACAACGAGGAAGATCGCCGCATGCTCAGTCACAAAAACTTTGACTACGACAGTGATGGGTGGGGAACCGGCCAGAGATGCGGCGTATGGGCCCCCTGGCCCGAGATCTGCCGTTACGCGGGATGTACGACACCCATGTTCCATTTGCGCATCAGTCCCAAACAAGCGACCGTTGCCGTACGCACCATGGCCGTGCGCACACACAGTCCGAGGGTGACCAGGCCTCGCTCGACACGAGCGAGCGAGCGAGCTGGCTTTGCCCCACTTGGCCGCAGCTCCCATGAAGTATCCCAACCACTGCCTGCCTGCGCCGGCTGCAGGGACCGTGACGACCCGCCAATCCGCGGCTTTGCGGCGCAGTGCGGTGACACAAGCCTCCGTGTCGGGGGCATCAGGTGATCCCAGCTAGCGTCGTGCAAGGGCGTGGGATGTGGCGCTGTGCGGTTCGTTACTCGGTGGTTGTGGCGGCAGCACCACCATCTGGGAGCGGGCCATGTGGGCCAGGGCGGGGATGGCGGGCTGTTGCCTTCACGCGTCCACTCGTTCTGAGCCCCCTCCACATCCGCGTTCTGCTGCTGTCCTTCCTGCAGTACGGCGGGTGCTGGCAGCGTCCTCAACATGACCGTCAACGGAGTCTGCGCAGGCAATCCTCCGCCGACCTGCCCCTGGTAGGTCGACGAGGTCCTGCGTCAGGGTTGCCCTGCAGCCCTATGGGCCCTCGACAGAGGCATGCGTCGGCTACCCGGGCCAGCGGTAACCCCGTGTCGCCAAAGCTAGTTGCGCGAGGGTCGACAGCTCGGCGGCACCACCGAACCCTGCGGTGATGCCTGGCTCGGCGCCGCCGGCGGTACGGCCCAAAGACGCCTAGCGCTGCTGCCTTGCCCAATCCCCCGCCTCGTCTGTAGGATGAATGCGGTTGGCAGGATCGACGTCACCTATCGCCTGGTGAGCGGGGTTGCGCTTGTGTTCAGGGTAAGATAGAGGGTAGGCACCTGCGTCAACTCCCGCGGGATGAGTCGGCTATGTGCCCTTCTCTGACTTCCACGCTGGTTCTGCAATGAGCGCCACCTGGTGCGCTGCCGCACAGCAGCCACAGCCACAGCTGTCCGGGCGGCGGCCGTTACCGGTCCCAAGTCGCAACCAAGCCCTGGCGGGTGCCGTACATGCCGTACATGCCGTACATGCTGCTCCCCGAAAGCGCACCCTTGACGCCGGGGCCCGCATGCTTGATCTCCACCTGGCACCTCTTGACGCCCGCCCCCTTGCCCGCCCGCAGCTCTTCGTGTGGCCCGACGGCACGCGCTCGGGCGGCGACGAGGCCGCGACCTGGAACTGCAGGAGCTCCGCCTACGCGGCGCCGCAGGTGCGAGCACCAGCGTCAGCGCCAGCGTCAGCACCAGCGCCAGACCCGGCACCAGCGCCAACCCGTCTCCTGCGCAACCTCGCATCCGCACACTCGCGTGCGGGGCGCCGGTGGCGCAGCGTGCCGTCCAAGACAAGACCCTGTTGTAACCATACGGCAGCCACCGGGACACGCTGCCAGCCGTGTTCTTGCGTGCTGCGCGCGCCGCCACCCGACGCCGCGTCGGCAGCCGCTGCGGCGGCCTGGGCGTCGGTGCTGCCTGCGTCGGCTGCGGTCGTCGCGCTTGGCAGCCGCGATGACGCCGGGCCTTCCTAGGACTCTGACATTCTGGCAGAGCAAACCTCGAGCCTGGCTGCTGGACTCGTGCCCAGCTGCTGCTGCGGCTGCGCGTGCTGCCCAGCCCCTGCGCTCGACCCGCCGCCCCACCCGCTTGCTCGGCTGGACCGCAGCTGTACTTCGAGGTTGGCTACCTCACTGTCACGACGCGCACGGCGGGCGTGCGGTGAGCTCCGCGGGGGATAGATGTGCCGCAGGAGGGGCACTGGGGGGCCGGGGGCTTGGGGGAATGGGGGACACCGGGGGGGCACTCAAGGGAGGGGCACTGAGGGGCCGAGGGCACTGAGAGGAGGGCTCGCCCGTTGCCGCCTCACACCCTCAGTCGCTCCCCCACATTCCCTCACCCCTTTGCCACGCAGGTACTTGCTGCAGCAGCAGAACCGCTCGTGCGCTGGCAGCCCGCGCTGGCAGGACGTTGCGACCTACGACGTCACGTCGCGGACCTACCTGTTCATCAACGGCCCGCCGGGTGGGCAGCCGGGCAGCGCTCGACGATTGATGCACCTCCCCACAGCTGGCACGACTTACTCCGTATGACAGCTAGTATGACGCTAGTACGACGCTAGTACGGCGCTAGTACGGCGCTGGGATCGTACCTTCGCATGCTGTGCCCGTCGTGTGAGCTGCCGACACGAGGCTCACGGCGCCGGGGACCTGGGCTTGGGCGGGTCCCACTAGCCAAGCTGCGCAGCCGTGCGGCGCTGCCAGACGCATCACGACCCCGTGCCAGTCGTGCGCCGTCCTGTTATGCAATGCTGACGCCTGCTCTGCCCCCCTTAACCGCCGGGCCCCGCCGCCGCCGGCCCGGGCTACTGCAGAGGTCCCTTGCCGTAAGTCGCAGCCGGGCGGGAGGGCGGGATGGGGTGGGCGTGGTGTGGGCCCCCTGGGCGGAAGGTGTTGGTCACGTGGGAGCGGCGCCTGCCCCTGCGAGCTGCATACTCCTGGGTGTCGATGGCTGGAGGCCGACGGAGGGCGCCGGCGCGCTGGCCATCACGCGTGCGTCGGCCTTGTGATGCGTGAGGCTTCACCTGCGACACACCCTCTCCTCGGCCCTCGCAGCCGCACCTGCCTCGCCGCCGTCGCCGCGGCCGTCCTCCCCTCCGCCTCCCCCGGTGGGCGTCGACATGAGTGAGTGACGCTTCCTGTCAAAGTCTTCTCTACTTCTTCCGGCAACTATGTGCAGCCCTATGAAGGGCGTCGGCATCCCTGCCCCCTCTCCCCATCTTTTTGAAAGCCCCCTCCCTCCCCGGCCGTGCCTGGCTATCGCAACATGCCTTTTGTACAACGTGTGGCCGCTGTAGCCGTGGCCCTCGCCGTCGTCGTGACCCATGAAGGGTCCATGCCCCGCCTACGCTGCCGAGCATTGCCCCGCCCACCACCACCTCGCGCCGCAGGCACCGGTGACGTCATCAAGCTGAGCACCCGGGGCGACCTGTGTGTGGGAGTGGCACCGCCGTCCAGCAACTCGGAACAGGTGCGTGCGTGGGGGACCTGCCGCAGTGTTGCCGGCGAAGGGGGTGTCGTCAGCTGCTGCCAAGCTGCACACCCTGCTGGGGAGGCGGGCAGGCAACGGGGGCACTCGCCTCCGCGACTGCTTCGCCTTGACCCTGACCCTGGCCTTGCCCTTGTCACCGCGCACGCCTCTCGCAGGTGCCCTACCGGGTGACGCAGGTCGAGTGCGGCGAGGACCCCTCGCAGGAGTGGGTGGTGGAGCGCGTCCGTGAGTAAAGGCCGGGCGGGGGGCAGAAAGGGCCGGGCGCTCGGCGTAAAGCTTGGGACCGGCGCTGCACATTTCTAGGGTCGCTTGCAGCCGGCCCCTTGGCTGTGAGGTAGCTGCGGCTGCTTGCGTCAGCCCACTTGACGCTGCCGGCATGGCGACGGCCCCTCGGCCCGCGCCCCCCGCGCTCTGCGCTGCCCACCTGCTTACATCGTTCACGGTCCTCTCGTCATCGCCCCCCGCGCTCTGCGCGGCCGCAGGTTCGTCCGTGTACCGCCTCCGCTCGGCCGCCGACTACCGGCGCTGCCTGGCGATCCCAGTGGAGGAGGGCAGTGACATGGCTTTCCTGAGGCCCTGCAGCGCCCTGGCTAAGGGCCAGAACTGGCGCATCACACGTAACGGAGCGGGGTGAGCCCACGGCCCGCCCGCTGGGACACGGTTGTCCCGCACGACAGTCGTGCTGCAGATGGCGGGGGCGGCTCCTGCACCCACTGATGGGGTGATGTGCCGCGAACCACACCAGGCGAGGTCTGAGGCCGGGTATGACCTGCCCGCCCTGTGCCCTGCCCCGCTGCCGCCCACACAGGATCCAGCTGTCTCGCGTGCAGAGCACCGGTGCGGCCACTCG
>BDDC01000318.1:30371-44537 GCA_001662425.1 Chlamydomonas sphaeroides
GACGCAGACGTAGCAAGGTGGCGTGCGTGCGTGGGGCGCGTGTCAGAGCAGGTAGGATAAGGCCAGGAGGTCAGCCGCCTGAGCCTGCTGCCTGAGTTAGCAGTGAGCAGGGCAGCAGCAGTCACTGGCGCAGAACGCCAAAGCGATTGCAGTACGTACGTAGGCCGTCCTCCGTGGAGCGCGCAGGGCGGCGATAGCTACGCACCAGGCCCCTGCTACGCACAACAGCAGCAGACCTGCTGCCAATCAACTGCTGCCTGCCAAGCGCACCGTGTGTGCTTAGCAGCATGCCTGTGCGTGTGCTCCGACGACACGCCCAGTATCGTGCTGTACGTGGCACACATGCCAGGACGTGCCAGGCTTGATCGCTTGCTTGCTCTCTTGTTCGCTTCTTCGCTTTCAGTCTTCTCGCTCTACAGTGATCATACATGTATGCATACATATTCTAAGTTCATCTGCTGTATGATAAACCCTTAAAGTCATGCATAGGGCTGCTACTGATCGATGCAGCAGAACTGGATGGCCGTACGTCGTTAGCGGACAATTGCGGGCCCTTCAGTACGACGACGTACGCTTTATTTCGATTCAGCGACAGCTGGTCGCTGAGTTTGGGCTTCGGGCTTACTTCGCGCCTCTCGTGCACATGCCTGCTGCTGCCGGTGGCGACGGCAAGAAGGAGGCATCCTGGACGGGTGAGGGGAACTTACCGAGAGTTTGGTACGTCGCGGCGTTCGCTATATACGTGTGTCGTCCGGCCGGCGGCAGCTTGCGTGGGCAGGTGTGCGTGCCAGCGTGACACAGAAGGCGTGACGCCACATCCCGTTACGAGGGTTGGACGACGAGGACATGAGCGTCAGTCGGCAGCAGGGGGGATCCCCCCTGGTCGGCAGGCAGCGCACGTACGCAGTAGGGGGTGTGCACAAGCCAGCGGCCGGCTTGGATGCGGGAAGCGAGTGAGTGAGCGATCGCGAGGTGGGGACGGGAGCGGCGGGACATCTTGGTTGACGCAGACGACGCACGCACGCAGTGGCAGGGCTGCAGCAGGGCGTAGCAGGGGTGCTAAGGGGTGCTGTCATGCATGCCATTTTTATGGACGACGGGGCGCTGCTCCAACTCGTCACAACGTAACGACATACGTGTGGCCATTATCCCAAGGCAGCAGCCAGGAAGAATGTGCCGGGACGTGGCGGGGTCGAGCGGACCAGTAGCTGGATGGGGCGCAGCTGGTCGTGCGTGTCCCGGGATGATGCTGTGACACGCGGGCGCAATTTACTCGTCGCTCGTTCACCCAGTTCATATTGGTCAAGCGTCTCAGTCATAACAGAGTTCGGTACTTGCTCAACCGCCGCCACCTACCGCCACGCATGCCCGTGACACACGCACACACCCTCCAGCTGCAAGTAAGGCTGCCCCCAGTCGTGTTGGAATCAGGGGAACCATACTTCGTCAGCTTAAAGCTATCATATTCTCGCACGAGTCCTTTATAGTGCCTAGCTTAGGCTACAACAGCTGCGAAAAGGAACGCCAACAGCCACCGTTCGTTGCGTCGACTACTGAAACGTCGTCAGCAGGGGAGACCATGAACCTGCGCCCAATGCGTATCGCGCTGCGTGTCGTCGCGTACTGAGATGCATCGCTGACACCTGCCCCCCCCCCCGCCCCTTGCCGTGCCCCTCGCTCGCCCCCGCCGTCCCAACTCCGTCCATCCCCTTCGCCCGGGCCGTCGCAGAGGTCCCTTGCCGTGCGTGAGTCGCCTCGCCGCAGGGAGCGAGGGCGCTCCGCATATGGTGGCACGAGCTACGGGCGCCCTGGACATCAGCGTGTTTCTGCGGGGTCGGCTCTGGGGCCAGGGCGCTGGACCCTGCATTGGCACTGGGGTACCTTAGCTGCCGTGTAAGCCCAATCCCCCCCTGCTGCCCGACCGCACCCCGCAGCTCAACCACTGCTGCAGCCGCCGGCGCCGCCACCTTCGCCGCCTGCGCCTCTTCCTCCCCCAGCCAGTCGCCTACACCAACATCTGTGAGTGCGCTCGCCGCTATGGGCATCAATATTGCTATGAACCTGTGTGGATGGATCTCATGCATGTATGTTGCGCTTGCTTATATGTGCTGTCCATGCTGTTTGCTATCGCGGCACCACCTGTCCATGCACAACGCTCCCCCCTCCGTCCCCTGCGGCCGCCAACATCAGTGACTGCCCTCGCGCCATTCGTTTCCTGTCGAGTTGTACCGAGGCCTGGCCTTGGTTCACGGCCCTTGCTTCAGCACCACGCACCGATCACGCAGGGACGTGCCCCGCCTGCCGTCCTGAGCTAGCCCTGCCGGGCCCATGCCCTCCCCACCCCCTGACCGACCGCCGCAGCCACCGGGGACGTCATCACGCTTCGTACCGGCGGCGCCGGCATGTGCGCGGGAGTGGCTCCGCTCTGCACCCAGCTGCCCGACGGGGAGGTGGGTGCCAGCTGCGCATCTCATGTCGATGCTGTCCATGCGTTCCAACTATACTTGCTCGATAGACAGCAAAGACGCTATCGACGAAAACCCGAAGGCAAGTGGGGTCGGTCGTGGGTCGTAGGTCGTCGAGCGGGGCCCCAGCGGTTGGGATTGCTCACAATGCAAACGCACAATGCGGGCATGCTGCCTGGGGAGCAGGCATGGCGGGTAGGGGGCGCACGCGCCCCTGCCCGACCGCTTGCGCTCCGTGCTGACCCTGCCCTCCCCGCCGCACGCACACGCCGCTCGCAGGTGCCGTACCGGGTGCTGCAGTCTAAGTGCACACAGCGCCCCTCGCAGGAGTGGGTGGTGGACCGCGTCCGTAAGTTGGGGCCCGGGCGGGCGGGCGGGCGGGCGGGATGGGGTTTAATGCATGGAGCCGGCGCATGCTCGACACTCTCAAGGTCGACCTCGCTCAGGGGCCCTGTGGGACTGGGCTGGGGGGAAGAGGCGGCGGATGGGAGCCTGCGCAGGGGCCCGGGCGGGGAGGAGCTGGGAGGCTGGAGCGGGGGCCTGCGCAGTGGACGTACGGGGACGGCAACGCGAGGGAAAGAGAGGCTAGGGACGGGGGGCTGCAGTGCCATTGCATCGGTTTACGCTAGCTGCGCAGGGCCCGGGTGGGAAGCAGGGGGCTCAGGCCAGGGGCCCGCACAGGGGCCGGGGGGAGCGGGGCAAGGGCTGGGCAACGGGGGCTGCGGTGCCCCTGCGTCGGCTGCTGCTGCCGCCCGCCCACTGCTCAGCGTCCGCCGTGCGCCCGGACCCACGCTGCCGCAGAGCCGTCTGTCTACCGGCATCACTCTGCCTCCGACACCTCGCTCTGCCTGGCGATCCCGCTCCAAGAGGGCAGCGACGTGGCACTCCTGCGGCCCTGCAGCGGCGGCCGCAGGCCAGCAGTGGCGCATCACGCGGAGCGGGGCCGGCGGGTGAAGCAGCCCGTCGTGGCACGTGCTTGCAGCCAGGGGTCCGAATGAAAGGTGGCGGGCGCAGCGCGCGGCCGTTCTGCTCGCCGTCATACGCGACCGCGCAGGCGCGCACGAGGTAGGCCGGGGCATGGTGCGCGCCTGAGGGTCTTGAGAAATTGAGATAACCCAAAATTACAGCAGCAGGCGGGCCCCGGGATGGGGTTGCGTGCGTGACCCAGCCACGCTCGACGAGGCGAGTCCGCTTCTGGCCCTGACCCGCCCCTCGTACGCTCCTGTCCCGCTGCTGCCCGCAGCTTTCGGCTGTCTCCTGAGCACAGCCCCGGTAAGCCAACTCGCCCCTGTAACAAAGCGAAACCGCGAAGCCTGGCCGCCCAGCCGTGGGCCGGCAAAGGGACATGCCTGGGGCTGCGCGTAACCTCGCCATACATGCTGGGCCAGCCCTAGATATGCCTTGTTTCGATCCGACCCACATCGTGCAGCGCCCGGGCTCGTACGCGCCGGCACAGCAGAGCGGATCCGCCAGAGGGGGGGAAGTGCGCTCCGTTCCCACCTACCGCTGTGGATCCGTGCGCCCTCATGCCAGTAACAAGCTGCGAGAGGAACGGGTCGGGTCCAGGGGTCCTCCCTGCCGACCCACATTAGCGGCAGCTTCTGGCCACCAGAGCCGCTGCCCTGCCACACGCAGCTTCATCCGTCCCTGTTGCCACCGCCCCCCACGCTGTACCTGCTGCCTGCAGGCGATGTCTCCCCCGTCTACTGCCTTGGCGTGGCGGGCAATGCACTGGCCGAGCCGGACTGGTACTTGCAGCAGTGGCTCTGCAACGGCTCGGCCGCTCAGACGTACCAGGTCGAGCGGCGTGAAAGGGTGTCGCCCCCAGAATGCTAGCCTCTCAGACGGAGGCCGGCGGAGTGAGTTGATGGTGAGATTCAGCGCAGCCCTGGTAGATTGGCGAAATGCGCATCGGGCAGGGGCGCTCGCACTTGCGGCGGGCTAGGCTCGGACCCAGGGGTGAGCTGCATGGCGTCACGCACTCTGCTGCCCTGCCCCTGCTCCGCGGTCGATAGCTACGCGAGCAAGCTGCGCGGCAGCGGCTAGCGGCTAGCAGGTAGCTCGGTACGAGGGGCCTTCCATGGCGCCTCAGGGCTGGCCGGCTAGGATGAATGGCCGGTACCGGTGCTGGCATGGATGGACCCAGGGATGCGTTGGAGGGCAGGTTTGCTTGCAGGCAGATGCGGGGTGCAGATGTGCGGCGCTTGCGCAATTCGGTGGAGGATGCGGCGAGGCAATCAGCCCGATGCTGGTGGGATTGGGTGGGACCGGTAGCTTTGGGGGCTGGCGTAGCCAGGAGCCGCATTTCCTTCGCTGCACTATCTAGCGAGGCGTGGGCACAAACGTGTACCGTACCTTGCGTACACTATCGCGCTTAAATGAATTATAATATGGCCAAAACTGCAGTTTCGCGCACTCTGAGGGGTGTGCGCGAAACAGCCCGGAACTGTTGGGCGGGGCTGCGCGAAAGTGCGGAAAACTGGATTCGTGTCGACCGGTGCCGTACCGGTGCTTGAATGAAGTAAGGCGCCTGCGCTACTTCTTGCCACTACACACTTAGCAGCGCCCTGAAGTCGATGGCCGAGCGCGGCGGGCCAGGACAGGCCCCCCGCAAAGGCCTAGCAGCATTCGGCTTCAAGCACATCAGCAAAGAAGAAGCGGCAGCGGGGAGGAGTCGGGCAGCGGCGGGGAGGGGTCGAGCAGCAGCGGGGAGGGGTCGGGCAGCGGCGAGGAGGGGTCGAGCAGCAGCGGGGAGGGGTCGGGCAGCGGCGAGGAGGGGTCTGGCAGCAGCGGGGAGGGGTCGAGCAGCGGCGAGGAGGGGTCGGGCAGCGGCTAGGTTGACTTGAATGGCGGTGGCGGGGTCAGGCGGCAAGGGCCGGTACGTTACGGTGCTGTGGCGCTGGTGGCTTTCGGTGACTCGGCCATTGCTTGTGTTTGCGGAGGGGCCTCTGCAACGCCGTTTGGCGCTTGCGCGAACTGGCCAGAAACCCCTTCAGGGGGTGCGCGAGCCGCCCGGAAATGTCAAAAAGGCTGCGCGAATCTGCACTTAAAATATGCCCGCAAAAGGGGTGCGCGATAGTTACCAGGATGTACGGTAAATCAACAGCATGGGACGTGTGGCAGGGGCAGCTGCGAGGAGCGACCTGCGTCACAGTCCGCCGGCTGGTCAGAGCCCCGCGTGCACGCCCGCGCGTCCCCCCGATCACCCTGCTCCCACCAAACTTCGCCTCCTGCCAACACCGCCCCGCGTGCCTCGTCCACAACCACACACCGCCATCGGGCATGCACCTCATACCGCAGGCACGCCTGAGACATGGACAGCACGCACAGCTTGCTTGGCGCCGCACCCTGTTCGGCATCAACCCAGGGCGTGCCAGCACTGCACGTACACACATACCGGTATGTCATCAACCCAGGGCGTGCCGCGCGGGTCGTGCTTGCTATATGTTACCTGTTTCCGAACACACGCACACACCAGTCCAATTGACGAAACCACGCATTCTTTCGCCGAGCGAAGGAATCCTATGAAACTCCCGCCAGCTACGACAGACGCGACGTATGAGCACACCCTTTGCAGGCACACGGCATGCTTATGACGCGTCCAGGTGTTCTGCTGTCTGTGTGTGCTCCATGCCACCCCCACGCGGGTGCTGCCACACCGCGCTTCGTGCGCCGTCTCGGCCACGTCGTCCTTTGGTCAAATCATCATTAGCACCCAGCGGCGCGTCAGCGGTACTGACAGGCGGAAGTGGGTGAGTAAGACACGACACTAGAACCACACATCAGTCTGCCAAGCCAGCCAGGTCCGCTGCTCGCAGCCGTAGCCCACACGAGCAGCCATCATCGTCGCATCGCCGGGCGCTGCTTGCGTGCTTATTGCGGCGCAGCGCTGCTGGCGATCGTCCCGCACAATGCGCAAGTCACAGGGAGGTGCCCCGCGTGCCAGCTACGTACGCGCGCCACTGCTGCCAAACGGCCACGACAACCCGCAAGAGCTTTATCGCATTGCTGATGAAAGTAGCCTGACGAGGCCACGCGGCAAGGCAGTGCCTGGTGAGGGCCATGTCTGGTCATTACCACAGCAGCCAAGCGCCCGCCCCCACCCCCCGCGCGCGGAAGTCACCTAGCACGGTCGTCCCGGGTCCACAGCGGCAGGGCGGGGAAAGCTAGCGCTCGCAGTCGCCGCTGCCGCCGTCGCGTGCTCGTTCCGTCCTCCAGGCGGCGCGCGGCAACCGCGCCGCACGTACGCGCGCCTGCCAGAGCCGCAGCCGCCCTCCCCTCCCCTCACTCCTCCTGCAGCGCCGGCGCCGTGACGCTGCCCACGCCCAGCTCCGGCCCCTCCTCCTCGTTGGCCTCGTAAGCCTGCCACAGCGTCTCCCGGCCCAGCGTCTCGCGGCGCAGCGTGTTGCGCGCCAGGTTGTCCGCATACCTGCGCGGCGGCGGGGCGGCGGCTGTGAATACCGGTGCCAGTCTCAACGAGGTGCTGGCAGGCCGGACACGCGTATGGATCTGTGACGTCACCCATACATCACAGCTTTGTCAGCAAGCCAGCATACCCACGCCCGTGCCGGTAGCGGCCCAGCCCGGGTCGGGCCTGATGCATGGTTGGCCGCCCAGCCCTTGCGCCGCCAGCTGACCGCCGCCGGTGCCGCCTCCGTGGCGCAGCCCTCGTCTCCGCCCTCACCCACCGCCCCACGCCGACCCCTCCGCCAGGTGCCTCACCTGACGGCGACGGTGTGGCTCCGGCCGTACATCATCCGGGACGTCCGCCCAAGGCCGCGCACGGGGCTGGGCGGGGGCATGGAGCCCGCCCCCGCCAGCGCCGGCTGCTGCGAGGGCCAGGCCCCGCCCGGGCCCATGCGGTCCGCGCTCCAGCCGCTGGGGCCCGGGCCGCCGGCTATGCCCGCGGCCATGCCGGCGGCCCCTCCAAGCTGTGCCAGGGGCGGCCCGATCACGCTGCCCGCGCGCAGCCGCACCGGACCCCGCATGGCCTCCAGCAGCGACTGCGTGTTGGACAGCCCCGAAGCCTGCGGGGGCGTACGTGGGGGGCGAATGGAGGTCGTGGGCAGTGGGCAGCGGGAGAGGGACCGCACGCGGCGAGCGCGCCGTGCGTGCTGGCGGGCAGCGGCTAGTAGGACACGACATGTGCACTTCTTGGCTGGGTGTGCACACCGCAACAAACAATTGATTGAGGCGGCGACGGAATTCCAGGGGTGACGAAATTCCAGGGTGCGATCCGCGACTGGCCGCGCAGCCGGCTCTGCCCGCTGCAAACACCAAATCAACTGCCCCAGCCAAGGCGCACAGCCTCCAGACCCCGCCCCGCCCCGCCCCGCCCCGCGACGCCCGACCCCGCCCTGTGGCCCACCTGTTGCATGTTGCCGCTGCTCCCGTTGTGCGGCCCCTGGTGGAACCCCTGGTGCTGCTGCGGCTGCTGGTGCTGCTGCGGCTGCTGGTGCTGCTGCGGCGCGCCGTGCGCATGGCTGCAGGAGGCGGGCGGCACCCAGGCGCCGCACACGGGGCAGGAGCAGCAGCCGCAGTACTGGCAGGGCGCAGCCGGCGTAGGCGCGGCCCCGCCACGGCCTTCAGCCGGGTGGCCGTGCGGCGCTGCGCCGCCAGCCACGGTGTCTTGGCCCACGTGTGCCGGCGGGGCCGCGCCAGGCACGGCCGCGCCGCCAGCGGAGGGTACGGCACCGGCGCCAGTGCCGTACGCCGTGGCGAAGGGCGACATGCGGCTGAGCATGGACCTGCGGGCGGCGGCGCCGCCGGCCGCGGCTGGCGGCACGGCCGCGGCGTTGCCAGCTGTCGACCGCTGCCGTCCCGTGCCGCTGGCGAATGCTGCGCCGCCGCTGGAGCCAAAGCTGGGGACAGCGCTCGGCGCCGCCGGGCCCTGGCGTGCATGCGACGCCTGGCCGTGCCGGTGCTGGCCAGCGGCGCCGCTGTCGGAGGTTGCCGCACGCGGCTGCGCCCCCGGCCCCTCCTCCGTCTGCAGGTGTGTCACCAGCGGGTTTGCCAGCCGCGGCGACAGCACGCCCGTCTCGAGAGCGATGGGGTCCTCGCCGTCGGTGCCGGCCGGCGGCGGCGGCGACGTGCCCACTGGACTGCCGCCGCCGACGCGGTCGCCGTCGCCGTCCTCTGGCGGCGGCGCGGCGTCGGGGTCCGGCCGGTACGCGCCCACGGCAGCAGCGGCGGCGGCCTCGGTGGCACTGTTCCGGCGGGATGACAGAACCGTCTCCAGCATGGCGGCGGCCGCCGCCAGCGGCGGCCCCCGGCCGCCGCCGCCGCCAGCCCAGCCCGGCCGGCCGCCGGTGATGGACGGCGTGGCGCTGGCGAGGGCGCTGTGGACGCTGCCGTCGCCGCCAGCGACAGAGCGCTGTTGCGACGCCACTCGCCGCATGGGCGCGCCGCCGCTGGGCGTCATCCAGCCCGGCGTGAACAGCCGCCAGCCCGCCGACGCCGTGCCGCTGCCGCCGCCGGCTGCCGCCACCATCTGCCGCTGTGCCGCGAGGTGCGCCTGCATGGCTGTTGGCGGCATCGGCAGATGCTCCTGGCGCGGCGGCGGCGGCGGCGGCGGGTTGTCGGACGGAAAGTGCAGGCCCGGGCGCGCGGGCGGCGGCGAGGGCGGCGCCTCGGCGCCCTGCGACGGGCTGCTGTGCTGCGAGCTGTCCCTGTCGCGGTTATCCACGCCGGCCTGCCGGCGCGACGGCGACGAGCCGCCTTGGTTGCTGGCGCCGCCGGTAGGCGGGGAGCCGTGGCCTCGGCTGTTGGCGCGCGCGCCCAGGCGGGTTGGGGAGATGCGCTCGCGGAGATGCTGCCCGCCAAAGGTCGGGGGCGGCTGCAGCACCGGCACGCCCTCCGCCGTGACCGCACCCTCGGGGCCCATGTCCCAGGGCGCGGGGCCGCGGTGGGGGTCGGCGTTGGTCGGCCACTGGTTGTAGGGCCGCGAACGGGCCGCCGGGCCGCCACTGGAGGCCTTGCCCAGGAAGGGGTGCGGCTGCGACTGGGACAGGGGCTGCGCGGGGCCCGTGCTGCCGCGGCCGTTGGCAGCGCCTGGCGGCGCAGCGCCATCCGGCGGCTGCTGTGGCCAGCGGCCGGACGGCACGCCGGTGGCTGTGTAGGCGGCGCCAGGCTGCTGCTCCGACGCGAGCTGCTGCTGCAGCCCCAGGGGCAGGCCGGCGACGGCCTGCGGCGGCCATGGGGAAGGGGCCAGGGGCAGGCTGGTGGGCAGGAGACCGAGGGTGTCGCTCTTGCACGCAGGCTGCCGCCCCGCGCGCCCTCCCCGCACTGGCGTGGGTGTGGGGCCCGCCGGTCAGAGCGCCACCCCCGCCCCCACGCCCGCCGCCGCCGCTCACCTCTGGCTCCAGGCCGTCCCGCACCATGGCCGTCTCCACCAGCGACGACAGCATCTCCTGCGGATGCATACGGTTGGGTCGCCAGTCCCAGCGAAGATCCTGTTACGTTCTTACAGATTCTACCCGCGTTGCGTTTACTATTGGTGTGTGGCGGTCCAGTTCGCAAACCCGGTACGGCGACCCTACCTGCAGAGAGCAGTCCGCGATGTTGGCCTGAGGGGACGCGGAGCCGGGAGGCAGGGCGCGGTGCAGGGTGGGGCGCGGGCAAGAGGGGCAGGGCGCAATGCAGGGCGTGGCGTGGCGTGGGCGCGAGGGCGGAGAAGGGGTCGCGCGGCGCGGCGCGCCCCAGGGGGGCGGGGGCCTCTGCTGCGCGCCGGCGCTGAGCAGCCGAGGGACGGGCCCACGGCGAGGCAGCTCATGCGAGAAGCCCACCAAGGCGCCGAGCCGCCACAGTGTGTTATCACCCTCCGGGACCGTTGCACGTCGTGCCACCACAACGCGCGAGCCAGCTCCCGCCGCCAGCCCGCCGCGCCGTGCCTGCCGCCCACCCCCCACCCCCGCTCCCCTGCCGTGCTCGCGCCCACTCTAGCTCCCTTCCAACGCCTTCCGTGCCCTCGCCCCAGCGTTCTCCTCCTCGCCCCTGCCAGCAAGCCCCGCGCCCGCCCCGCTGTGCCGCACCCGCTCCAGCTCCATCTGCAGGTCCTCCTCCGACACCGGCGGGTTGGGCGCCGTAAGCATGCCCTGCAGCAGCGCCAGCAGCTCGCACCAGTCCTGGACAGTCGGCGCAGGGGCGGGGCAGGGGCAGGGCGGGGGCGGGGCGGGGGCGCGGGACGTCAGCAGCATGCCGCGGCCGCAGCCGGCCGGTGCGAGGCGCAGAGGCGGGCGCAGTGCTCAACGGCTCCGGGCGTGCGGCGTGCGGCGAGGAACGCACGCGGGGGTGCGCGCTGCCTGGCAGACCCAAGGCGGTGGCGGTGGCGACGCGACGCACCGTCAGCGGCTGCACGGCCTCCGGGTCCACATGCGGCGACAGCTCCCCGTGGTGCTGGAAGCCCCGGTTGAAAAGCCACTTGGCCTGCGGGTGCCGGGTGCCGGGTGCGAGGTTGGGCTTGGGCTTGACCCAGACCCAGCGCCAGGCCACGATCGCCCAGCCCGCCCCGGTCAGGCCGGGCCCCACGCGCGCCAACGTCACGGCACACAGCCGGCACGAACCCTAGCCCATGCTTCCCCGTCAGCTCCCCCCGCCTCCCCCCTGCCGCCCCACCAGGTCGCTGCGCAGGTGCTCCAGCACGCACAGCCGCACGGCGGGGTAGATGGCCACCACGCGGCTCAGGTCCTCCAGCCGCATCTCCCACAGCTGGCAGGGCGCCGCGGTGCGCAGCGTCCAGGGGCGGTGCCTGCACACACAGCCGGCGGCGTCAGGGGCAGCTACCGTGTGACGCGTGCGCGCGTGCAAGGATGGCACAGCATGGCCCCCCGGGCCGTGGTAACAGGGAGGGAGGCCAGCGAGGCCCGGCCGTACCCAACCCCCGCAACCCCAGCGCCAGCCCAGCCTTTGAGCCCGGCGGGGGCTGCCCCGCCGGCACGCGCACCTGGCCGCGGGGATGTCCATGGCCAGGATGACGCTTTCGCCCACCAGCGCCGGCGCGCTGATGTGGTGCGGCGGCTCCTTGTGCCGTAGCGCCACCAGCCGCCCGCTGGCCAGCAGCCACAGCCGGTCCGCCTCATCGCCCTGCCGGCACAGCTCGTGGCCTGGCGGGGGTTGTGGGGTAGCGGCCGCGGCGGGAGCAGTGGGCGGGGGTTGGGTCGTGTGTTTAGCGGGCAGGCGTGTGTCCGCTGAAGCGGCAGAGGCGCAAGCGCTTGATGTGGGGGTTGGGGGGAGGGACGGCAGCGGCGGTCCGTCCCGAGTGGGGTCATTGCCCCGCCCCTGGGTGCTGGCTCACCCACGATGGCCCTCACGGGCTTTAGCTGCGAGGCCATAAGCTGCTGCGCGTCCTTGTTGAGGTCGCGCAGGCCGTGCACCGACTGGATGAGGCTCAGCGCCAGCTGCGAGGCCACCTGGTGGGCGGGAGGGGGAGGGGAGGAGGGAGAGGCGGAGGGGGCGCACCGGGGACGGGGTGGGCGCGCTGGCCACGGGCGGCCCCGGCTGTGCACGACGGCCTCAGCTCGGCAATCAGCGGCATCACCCTCGCTCACCTCGAACCGCAGATAGGGAGGCAGGTCCGCGAACAGCTCGGCCTCGCCGTACTCGACCGTCTGCTTGGCCACGAAGATTTGCGCAAAGAACTCCTGAGAAGCGGGGGCCAAAGGAAGCGATGAGGTGCCACGCGAGGGCGTTGACAGCGGCGGGGTGCGAGGTTGCTCTCGGGCGCTGTATGGCCGTGCAGGGGAGCGTGCTGCCGGGGAGGAAAGGCCGCGGCCGTGCAGGGGAGGGTTTGTACCTAGGCAGTAGCGAACTAGTCATTCGCGAACCGAGCCAGAAGCTGGGGCCCAGCGCTGCAAAAGCCCCACCCACTACCGCCTGTCGTCGCAGCCGCAGGGGAGGGGAGTGCCGCACCTGGATGCGCAGCTTGGTGGGCGGCTTGAGGCTGCAGCGCTCCAGCCAGCGGTTGACCTGGCCGATCTTCTTGATGTGCATCTGCAGCCTGCGGACCGCAGCAGCGCCGCAGCGCAGCGCGGCAGCGGCAGCGGGCGCGACGGCGTCACGGCAGGTGGTGCGGGCAGACGCCAGCGGAGGGCACGGACCGAGCGGAATGGGGGCCGAGTCCCCAGCAGCGGTCATACCTGCCCCACCCCGCCGCCCCGCCAACGAGCGCCCTCTCGCGGAGGCCCCGGCCCTCAGTCTACGGCCTTGCCTGTTGGCGGCGGTGGTGGCCCTCTGCAGGTGGTTGGAGATGGTAGCCACCAGCACTCCGAACGCCATCTGCGGGAGCACGGGTGGCGGTAGGTTGCGCTGGGGTGCTCTGGCACGGGCGCGGCCCCATGAGGCCGGGTGGTCACTGCGCCGTGGGGGCGGCCGGCTGGGGCATTCCGCCCAACGTGCTGCTTCGTCCTCGCGCCTCCGCCTGAACCACAGCGCTACTGGCCGCGCCCTTGCCTCCCCGTACGCGGCCCACGCGGCCACCAGGCACATAGCCGCCGGGGCGCCGTGCGGCCAGCCTAGGGGGCTGCCGCCCTTGGTTAGCCCTCTGCACCCTGCCCACGAACACACACGCTCGCGCCCACGCACGCGTGCCCCCAGTCCCCTCGCCAGCGCCCCTCACACCATGCCAACGATCATGGCCATGATGCCCTGCCCTGCCGCGCCCTGCAGTGCCCTGCCCTGCCGTGCCCTCCACCCTGCCCTGCCGCCCCCCGTCCTGCCCTGCCCTACCGTGCCCACCCTGCCGGCCCCTGCCCCCTTTCTCCCCCCCTCGCACCATGCCGATGATCATGGCCAGGTTGATGATGAGCTGCTCCGGCCACCAGCGCGGCGCAAAGTCGCCAAAGCCCGTGGTCGTGGCGGTGGTGATGACCTGATCGGTGGTCCATTGGGGGCGCAGCCCGTCAGCGCAGGTCCCGCCCATGCCCATCCCCCATAGCAACAGCGGCCGCGCCGTGCGGGCACGCAGGGGCTGCGTGCGGCGCCGCGGTGCGGCCGGCGCTAGCAACGCTGCGTGCACCCAACCACAGGCACCTACGCTTGGCCGCAATCACGGTACGGGGACTGCGGCCCGGGCGGTGCAGCCGGCCCCACGGCGCTCCCTGTTGCGGCCTCACCCAGTACACGGCGCAGTACCACTGGTAGGGGCGGGCGGCGTTGGGCAGGTCGGTCCAGCTCACGGCCGTCATCCAGCTGTCGTCCAGGCCGTTCATGTAGGCCAGCAGCACCTGGCTCCAGGGGTGCAGGCGACGGGGCGGGCAGGTGCGGGCGGAGGTGGGGGCGCAGGTAGGAAGGGGCAGGCATGGGCGGGCACGTGCTGTGCCCCTCTCCTTGCCCCTCTCTCCTCTTCTCCCGTGCCAATGCCCCTCTCCCCTCGCTTCTTCCTGTGCCCCCACCGCACACGCGTGAGCCCCAGGAGTGTTGACAAGCACCCAGGGCTCGGTGGGCCCTCACCTCCCCATACCCCTCCCCCAATCCCGACCCCGTGTTCCAATACCCCCCCCGCACCAGCATGGACGACAGGAGGTTGATGAGCACGGCGGTCTGGTAGCCCACCATGAACACATACAGCCGCGTCACGTTGAGAAAGGGCGCCAGCCAGCTGTCGGTGCCCAGCGTGCTGTCGATGTAGATGACCTGGAGAGGCGGCAGCCGGGAGGGGATGCGGGACGCCGGGGGGGGGGGGGGGGAAGCGGCCAAGGGGCATGGG
>BDDC01000318.1:44899-57916 GCA_001662425.1 Chlamydomonas sphaeroides
GCGGGTCGGGGGCTGAGGTGCGAGGCTGATGGAACGGCGCGGCTGTGGCGAGTGCGGCGGGAGCTGCGGTGGGCCGGGCGCACCTTGGAAATGTTGACGAGGCGCAGCAGCCGGATGAGCCGGATGAGGGACAGCGCGTTGACCCACTTGGCCTGCGGGCGCGGCACGGCGGCGGGCGGGTACGGGGCTGGGCAGCAGGGGAGCCTTGCCGGCCGCAGCGGCTTTGGCGGTACCGATGGCGGCACCGCAAGGCTGAAGGCGCGCGTGCGTGCGTGCGTGTCGTCCTGCGGCGGCTGTACATCGACAGACGACGCCGTGCCTGGCGGATGCGCTCTTCCGGCCATGGCCTTTGTCGGGCGTTGCGCGAGCCTGGCGGCGGCCCTCAGCGCTCGACGCTCGCGACGGCGGTGGTCAATGCCAGCCGCTGCATCGAGTTGCTGGGCCCCGGTCGACGCGGGCGAGCTCGCCCGGTTGGCTCCAGCCGCGGCTGGCTCCGGTGTGGACAGTGCGCGGGTACGGCCCACGAGCCGCACAAGCCCACGTACATGCCACCTTGGACGGCTGCCTCTGGGCCCCAACCGGCAGCCCGATGACGTAGCCCGGCAGCCCTAGGCTACGGCTGACACTCTCAAACGCCCCGACGATTCGGCGGAACGCAGCAGATCGACTACATTGATTCAAGGTACCAGGGATGGCCTCACCCGGTAACCGTGGCCGTCGCTGACGATCAGCACCACCACCAGATAGAAGAAGGGCACCGTGGCCGCAAGGTCGATGCAGAACCTGGGCCAGGGAGCGGCAGGAAGGCGGGGTCGTGCGGTCCCAAAACCACCAGGGCCGCAGCGGAGAGGGCACAGCCCTCGCAGCACGGCCGCCAGGTCGCTGGGGGGGCCGGGACCATGGCTGGGGGGCCAAGGAGGATTGGGGCCGGGTCCATGCACGGAGGCAGGCCAGGCACGGTGGCAGCGCCGGCCGCAGGGCCGGGCCGCGCTGTGCACCAGGCGCTCCCCGTGGGGCTGGGGGCGCCTCTGCGAGTGAGCGCAGGGCCCATGCTGGCGCAGCGGCTCGCGGCCTCGCCCCTGGGAGGTGCGCCCAGAAGCGCGCCACAAGCTAAGGGGCATGCGCCACGTAGCAGTGGCCTGGGCAGGGTTTGCAATGTCTTGATTTTTCATGAGCTAGAGCTACGCACACCATGATACAATGTCATCGAAGTCCCTACCGGCCACGTGTGATGTAGTAGTAGGCCACGCGCGGCCCTGCGGCACGGGCGCATCGCGGGGGGAAGGGCGCGGGACAAGGGCCGGCACGCGGCGGGATCAAGGGAGGGGTGTGCGTTGTTGGGATGGTGAGCGCGCTGGCTCAAGCCCGCTAGGCTCAAGCCCGCTAGGCTCAAGCCCGCTAGGCGGGGTCGGGCGAGGGCATGTGGGCGGGCCGCCATGGAGGGTGGCGAGCGCCCGTTCATCAAGACAGCGAGACGGGTGGCGACCGGCCACGCGCCAGCCCTGCGGTGCGACGCATGCTCTGCGCCCAACGGTCGACCCGGCCCGCCGGCGCCGCTCGGACGCAGCGGCGTGCGACCCGGCGGCAGCGAGGCCTGCCGGCGCCGCTACCGCAGCGAGGGCCGCCTGCTGCCCAGGCGCCGCTGCGCTAGCGCACGCGGGGCGCTTGCTGCCCGAGTGAAGCTGCGCTACCCGCAGCGAATGGCGCCCGCTGCGGCGGCCTGCCCCACCGTCCATGACCATCTTCTTGCGGTGGCCGTTGACCACCATGACCCCCAGCTGGAAGGTGATGAGCACGTTGAGGAAGTACACGATGCCTGGAGGGAGCAGGGAAGAGCAGGGGGGTGCGAAGGGAGCAGGCTTGGCGCAAAACCCGTGGCGGAGTCCGGGATGATGCGTGGAGGCGGGGCCCGGGACCGGACACTGGAGGGGCGCCGGGCAAGCGTTGGTCCCGATCAGCAGCCAGATCCTTCCAGCCAATCTGCACGTGGCAGCCTGCAAGCTCCTCACCGAATGCCAGGTCCGTCCCCGTGCAGTTGCTCTCGATGTGCCCGTAGTCTGTCCGACAGGCGCATTGGGGGTTCGGCACAAGATTACGTTCAGAGGGCGGCAGCTCGGCTGCCGAGCGAGTGCTGTCGCGGAGGCGGCGGGCGCCGGTGCTGGCGTGGCGGACTTGCGGTTTGAGGCGCGAGGGGCTCACCCACGGAGCAGAACGCCACGTTAATGGGCACCCCGAAGGCCGTCCAGGTCAGGTCCACCGCCATCATAAAGCACATCCACACCAGCGATCCGCGGCTGTACGGCTTCAGCATGGGCAGGCCGAGCACCGAGCGCGAGCTGCGGCGGGGACCGGGGGCGGGGGCCCGGGGACCGGGGGCCAGGGCGGGGTGGTTGTGCAGGCAGCCCAGGCGCGTCACGCATATCACACATCACGCATCACACAGCAAACATCACGCGCGGACCAGCCCGCCGCGTTTAACGACGCGCTCCTGCTGCCACCTGCTCCCTGCGGCCCCCAGTAGCCCTCCTCCCCGCGCTTCGGCCACGCCCACCCGTTGCGTTCGGTACTCCGCGCGCCCCCTCCCGCCGCCGCCGGCGGCCCCCTGCCGCCCCCGCCTCTCCGCCTTCACCTCCGCCTCACCTGAGCGACCGCACGCGCGCTTCCCCCTGCTGCTGCTGGCGCTCGCCCTTGGCCATGGCCCGCTGCAGGTTGAGCCACTCCACGTACTCGTTGAAGTCGTTGCGGTCCAGGTGGATGCAGGGCACCACCAGGCGGAACACGCCGTACTCTGACAGGAGCCAGGGGACGGGGCAGGGCAGGGGGGCGGATGGGTGCGCGGGTACGGGCGGGGCGGGCTGCAGGGCATCGCCCGCCGACATGCGCCTTCCCGCAAGCGGCTGAGTCAGGCCCCAGCCCGCGCGAGCGGGCCTAGCTTTCGCGCCGGCTCGGTCCTCGCCTGGGCCTGGGCCAGCTGTCAGGCAGCCCCACCCCCTGCAGCCTGACCCTGGGCCCCAGTTCCGGGCCAGCGGCCCGCGGCGCGCGGCGCCGGGCGCAAGCCCGCCCGCTGCTCCCGTCGCCTCGCCCCTGTTCCCACCCTCCTCTTCCAGCAGCTCTGCGACCGTCTGCTTGAAGTCGAAGGGCTCCACGTCGCCCTCCTGCGTGTACACGGTGCGCTTGGCCACCTCGGGGGGGCGGTGCGTGCCAGCCTCATGGCCTGTGCGGAGAAGCAGGGAAGGGCGCAGCAGGAGAGCGTGTAGGCGGAAGACGAAGGGCGGGAGCCGCCGGCTGGCGCGTATGGTGGAACTCAGGGCAGGGCGAGGTATTGGTGCGGTGCGTTGCGTCCGTACCTTGGGCATGACGGCCCAATGGTCGTTTGGACGGGTTGTCCTCGGCTGCGTACGGACCCTGGTCGAGGCTGTGGCCGTGCCGGTCGAGTGGCCGCTTTGACGGGTTGTCTGAGTGGGAATGGTGCGTGTGCTCGCGGCGATCGTCCGCCTCCTCAACTGTCTGGAGCCACTGGGCGGGTTCCATCGCCTGCGGTGAGGGCGGCGCGCAGTGCGACACGTTTTGCCGCACGATTGCGCCGGCGCACATTGTCTGACGCTTTGGAAGTTGTTACATTAGCGCTAGACGTCATCGTGTATGGCTTCTGCCAGGACGTGCGAGGGCGCCTCGCGCGACTGTCCTCAGCGTGTTGCATCCACGTTGACTCACCCTGCTCCTGCTCAGCCGCTGAAACCATGGCATCATCTCGGTTGGCTAGAGCGCTCAGATATGGCACGTCGCCATGTCGGTAAGCAGGGTTTCTTGAAAGAAGCAGTCAAAAAAAGCTAGAGCCGCACGGCTTGCTGGCTGGCTGGCGATCGCAACTGACGTATGTATGCATGAACACGACAACCCGGTAGTGCAGTGCGTCAGTTGGAGCGACAACGCAATTGGATTGCGATTGGAAACATGCCTTGCAGGCAGCTTGCACCCTGTTGCTCTGTGACAATCCACCGACCTATATATTGGCTTGCGCGGTGCAACCTTGCCGCGCCCCACTACACACGCAATGCTCCGCGCGTCACTAGCAGCCTCGTTGCAGCCACGACAAGGATGTAGCTCAGCGTCAGCTAGGCTCTTACAAGGCCCTGCCGTGAGCGGCGTGCGGCGGCACAGCGGCGCCTTCGGGCACCGTCGGAGAGCGTGTGGCCAGCTGCAGGCGGCCGCGGACGATGGCACCCCGCCCTCGCCGTCCTCGTCGCCGGCGGCCCCCGAGGAGCTCCCAGAGGAGCTCCGCGGTATGAGCCGCGGCTCGGTGCGCATGGGGGACGTCGGCCGACACGACGGGACCTTTGGCCTACCAGGACGCCTGCGCCGCAGCAACACGTGTGCACATACATCGCAGCCACCGCGCCACCCCTGATTGCTCATGGTCGCACGCCGCCTGACCTCGCCGCCCAGATCTCGCAATCAACGAGGACGGCTTCCTCATTGACACCAAGACCGGCAAGGTAGCGCCAACGGGATTGGACCCCGCACCTGCACGTGCGGCACCTGGACGCCGGTGCCGTACCTCCGCACGGGCCCGTAGCTCCACGGCGGGCACACATTGGCCCTGCCTACACACAGCTGCCAGTGGCGGTTAAAGCCGCAAGAGGCCTGCCGCGGGCTGTGCTGCCGCTCAGCCCCGCCGCGTCCCAGCTGGCGGCCAAGCTGGGCCAAGCTGGGGCCATGCTGGGGCACATGGCTTGAGGGACAGCAGCTGCACTTTGCGGTGACCTCTTGCGGTGGCGCCGAGCTGGTGCGCCATGCGGGACCACTGCAAGGCGCAGGGATGCCCAGACCCTAGGGGCTCTCAGCAATCCCCCGCCGGCCCCGACCGGCGCCGCTTCACAAGCACCCTGCGACGTGGACCCCGCCCACGCACCCGCCCGCCGCCCTGCTCAAGCTTCATCCCTGCCGGCCGCCCACGACCCATATGCCATCCTCTCTCCCTAGCCAACCTGGCCCGAACTTCCGGTTCGGTGTGTTGACTAGTTCGCTGCACCCTCGGTACATCCCCTTAGCCAACCTGGCTCCTTCCTCAAACCTCCCGGCCCCCGGCCCCCGCTCTGCCCTGCCAGGTGATCAACGAGATGGGCGCCACTCGCTTCGACGTGGCGGTGCGGGCGCTGCGTGGCGAGCTAGACCCGCCCGAGTGGGTCGAGGTGAGGCCAGGGATCGCGGCTGGGGTTGATGAGATGAGTTGGGGGAAGGCGGAGGGGGTCGAGGTGAGGATGGGGGTGGCGGGCGGGGAAGATGGACGGTGGAGGCAATGGCGCTGGGGAATCCGGCATCGGGAGGCGGTGTGAGGCCTGTCGGGGGTTTGGGGCGGGTGCCAGGCAGAGCTGTGCCCCTATGTGGCGCCGTGGCGGGATTTGTGGAGCGGATAACAGGGCTGGAAGAGGGCGCTCACGCCGGGCCGAGGCCGCTGCTTGTTGCGATGGCAGCAGCAGGAGGGCGGCATGTCGGCCCGCATCCCTCCCGTGCTTCCGCCGCCACCTGCGGCGTCACCGTGCCACCCTAGCCCTTTTAATCAAGCCCTTCCTGCCCCATCCCATGCCCTCGTCGTTTTCCTGGACAGAACTCGGAGCGCTCCCCCGGCGTGCTGCTGTCGGCGCTGTACCAGTTCCCGCGCTCCTACATATTCCAGGTGGTCGGCCGCCCGGCGCCGCGCGAGGCCGCGGAGCCCAGCACCGGCCCCTCGGACGGCGGCGCGGCGTTTGCGGCTGACGTGGCGGCCACGGTGGCGCGCGTGGCGCAGGCGGAGGTGCGGCCGGCTGGCTCATAAACGTTATCATGGAGATTAGCTTTACGCGTATGTGGTACTTTGCGTACAAAGCGCGCGCAACCCGTGGCTTGGCTTAGGGCGTGGGCGCGTGGCGCGCGTGGCCCAGGCCAAGGTGCTGCCATGCAGCGGGGAACCTAGGGCGTGGGGCGTGACGCGTGGAGCCGGCGGGGTGGCCCAGGGGCTTTGCGCGGCGGTCGTGGGCGGCTCGCTGTCTGCTGTCGGGGATGGGGCTGCTGCTGGGGCTGCCGTTGGGTGCAGGGCTTGGCTGCGCCGCTCAGGCTTTGCTTGGGACGGCGCACGCTGCGCTCGGCTTGGGCTCAACACGGGCTCCTGGAGGCCTGACCTGCGTTCGGGGCCACATTGCTCCTGTCCCTTCGCCCCACCCCACCCCGACACCCCACTGCCCAACCCCATCCCCGCCCCGCCCAGGTTGCGGAGGGCAGCGTGGAGGTGAAGCCCCGCATGGGCGGCAAGTACGTGAGCGTGGCGGTGGACGTGACGGTACGGGCGCCCGAGATCGTACAGATGGTGTACGACGAGTTGGGCAAGGACCCGCGGGTCATGATGCGGTTTTAGCGTTGTAGGGCTCGAGGCGGTGCGGCGGGAGGCCTTTCGGGGGGGCGGCGGCCAGGAGGGTACGCCGTTATGGCGCAGCTCATGGGTTGTTTCGGCAAGGGCTACGACCGCAATGCATGGCGTTCTTGCAGATGTTGGTACGGGGCTTGCGTGGGGGCCCTTGGGGCCATGGCTGGGAGCAGCACGGGCGTGGGTACCGGCAGCTCGGCTTGTGCCGGGGGCTGCCCGTGATCGGCGGGCGCATTATTGCTGGTTGCGGGCTGTTGCTGTTGCCGTTGCCGCCAGGTTGCGTTGACTTGGTAAGAGCCTGCGCTGCTGGGCTAGCAGGGGCGGCGGCTCCTGTGGCGCATGCCCGGGGTATTTGGTGGGGTTGGGGGGGCGTCGCAGCTCACACCGGTAACTCGCAACGAGCTGTCGAGTACCGTCTATGCGTGCGTCTAGGCGTGCGTGGCGGTTGTCACCGAGCTGACGCTGCCGAGCCCTCCTGTCCAGGAGCTGGCTTGCGGTGCGCCCATAGAGGCCTTGCTTGCTCAAGGCGGGTGGCGGCGCCAAACGGCGTAGAGCCTGCGGCTGCTTGCAGCTGCCCGCGCCTAGCGCTGTGCTGCGCGCCGGGACGTCGGCGCGGTGCGGATTGCTGCTACGAGCATGAACAACCTGATACCTGACCCGGCGCGGTGCGAGGTGCTGCGTGCTTGGGCTGCAATGAGGCTGCTGTGTGCCGCCGTTACTTTTTTCGTGCTTTCGTGGCGCCACAGGGTCAAACGATTCCACCAGCCAGGCGCCGTCAAGGGGCTTGAGACGGGCCGGGGCGATGGAACCAAAGTTACAAGAGAATCTTTGGCATGATCTGGTGCTTTACTAAGTGCTCACGATATTCGGTTTTCCTGCGGAACTACGGTGACGAAAGATCTATATAATGCTTTGCTACGGAATGCATACCTTCTGTACCACACCACCGACCCGCAGCAGCACGCTGGTGCCGCCCCGCACAAGCGGTGCTCACAACAATCCAGCGGTGCACAATACCAGCGGTGTTCACAGTGCCAGCGGTGCTCACAAGCGCACTACGATCCTCCCATTGGCGCGTTGCGCCGTGTGTCCGTTCCCGCAAGCCCCGTGTCAAGCGCCATCCTCCAGTGAACTGGTCCGTCCAACAGTCACCAGCATGCGGACAGCCGCCATGCGCACGTCGCTGCCAGTGCCGCCCCACGCCGGCAGGAATCAAGCAGTTCGCGCCATCGCGCAGCTGCCCACGCTGGCCACGTATGCACATGGACGAGAGCCCGCAGCCAGCGCTTAGCTGGCTCCGCGCGCCGCGCAACTCAGCCGCTGCGCCGCTCTCGCCATGGCCCCTTGCGTCAAGGCCAGCAAGTCCGTAATAAGCGCGGCCACGACTGCCCCCATCCAGGGTACCGTGGGCTCATGCAATGCAGCGCAGAGCGTGGAGCTCGATGTGCGGGGATGTCGCGAAGGCCAGAATGTGGGTCTGAGCTCACGGACGGAGCCAGCCCACGCATGCCCACCAATGCACTTTCGGTTGTGTTTCCTCCTCCGCTTACGAGAGGCACTCCCTTGCAACGGATTCTCACCAGCAGTGCAAGCTGGCACCACCTGGCAAGCACCGCGGCCGGCCCTGCTTCTGCGCCGAAACCATGCTACAACACATCTGCCGAACGGTCGGAAATCCCACCCAGCTCCTACCCAGGCTGAAACCGCATACGCCACAAAGGCAAGGACGCAGGCTGCTCCCGATCACCCCTTGCGTGTACCACCCACCAAAGCCACCAGAGCCTTCCCCGTACTCCGGCCCCAAGAATTTGAACACCGACGGGACCGCCGGCACCTCGCACGCAGTGCGCACGGCCCGCTGCACGGGGCATGCGCGTGCGCATAAGCGCGCGATCGCATGGCCTGATGATGGCCGAATAGTCAACACCCTTCCTCTTGGCTGGGCGCCTGCCTGCTTGTGGCGCACAGAGCATGCGCCGCACATGCGCCCGTCGCATGCCGCCAGGATTGCGGGTGTGGGCAAAACACAACCCGCGCTGGCCCGTCGCAAATTTGAGCCCAGGCGCCATGCATGTTCACGGCGCGCAGGCGCAGTCAAGCCGCCCGTAACACCCCAAACCCGATGCACAGTGGCTCTGCGCCGCGTTGCCCAGATCACAGCTGCAGCATAGTCACCCAACCGAGCGCCTCGCCCAGGCAGGAGGGCGCCCTCCTGCGCCCGGGGCAACCTAGGCCGCCGCCTGCAGGCACGCGCCCGCCCTCGCCTCGGCCCCGGCGGCAGCCGCCTCTGCGGCCACCATGCTTGCGGCCGCGACCTCTTGCCGCGGCGCAGAGCCGCCCGCCGTCACCGACGAAGCCGTAAGCTCCACCAGCACGCCAGCCGCCGCGCGGGCGGCCTTGCCCTCGCCCGCCTTGAGCTCCGCGGCCGTCAGCGCGCCCTTTGCCGCCTCGCCGCCGCCGCTGGCCTTGCCCGGCGCGGCTGCGGCCGCGGCCTTGCCGCTGCCGGCATCCAGCCTGGCCTCCGCCTTCGCGGTCGCCTTGGGCGCCTCCTTGGCTGCGCGGTGCTGCGCCAGGGCGGCCTCCAGGAACTGCATCGTCACCTGACACCGAGGGCGGAGCGTGACACATTCATGCATGGGACCGTTGCCCCGCAGGCCGCACATACCCCAGGGTATGACGGGTATCCGTCCGCTGGCCCCAGCTCGAGGCGTCCCAAGGTGCACCCGCTCAGCTTGATGGCACAGGACGTGAACTATGACAGCTTGTAATATGACATTTACATAGGCTTCGGTTGACATTGATTTAGACTTCAATATGAAAGCGCACGGCAACCCAGCGCCCACCTCGTTGGCCCAGGATGTGCCGCGCCAGCCGCTCATCCAGCCCAGGTGGCCGCCGCGCCGCGTGATGGCGAGCAGCAGGTTCGGGTTGACTGCGCGGCAGGGGTGGAGTGGGGGCCAGGGATGGTGAGCGCGCAGGGTGAAGCGCCCTGAACATGGGGATTGCAGAAGGGGAGGGAGGGGCAGGCCGGCGGTCCGCGCGGCACGCGGGGCGACGCTGCGCAGCGCTAGGTGGGGGCCTTGGGCATCGCGTTGGGGGTGGGGGCGGCTGCGGCTGGAAGCCGAGTGCGGCAAGGCTGCCGACGGCGCAGCACCAAGTCGGTGGCCTCCCTCGGTGCGGATGGGAGCAGCGCGTGGGCGTGCGCAGCGCCGTGGACGCAGGGAAGGCGGCCCCTGTCTCCCATCGGCCGCACCTGCCGCCGCCGCCTTGGCGTAGCGCAGCAGCGAGGGGTCGATGATGGGGTCGTCGCGGGCCGACAGGCACAGCAGCGGCACCGCCACGTGCTGTGGGTGGTAGAGGGGGCGTGGTCCAGGCGCAGCACGGCGCGGCGTTGGGCGACGCCCGACATGGAGCGGTCCACGTCGATCCCCTAGTGCGGCACGCGAGGAACGAGGCCCGCGCCGCACCGCACGGGGGCTTTGCAGCTGCTGGCCCGAATGATTCCCTCTCCCCAACTACGGTACCGAGATTCGTGCATCTCGTCGCGTGGCCACCCGGCACACCGGGCCGTTGCCGCACCTCGAGCGCGTCCCTGCAGTTGTTGGCCTGGTAGTACTCGTCAATGCTGTTGAGGCCCATGATGGGCAGCATGAGCGCGGCCTCGAAGTCGCGCACCGTGTTGAGACCCAGCACCTCGTCAAAGTCAATCTGGGGGGAGACGGGGCAGAAACCGAGGGTGCATGTCCTGCGTTGCGAATACTGGCGGCGCGTGCTGAGATCGTGATATGGTGGAGAAGGGGCGCGCCATGGGAAGGGGTGAGACGTAGGGAGGTTATGTTACGAGGGGGTAGCGAACGCAGGGAGGGGTGTGAGGCGTGTGGCGCAGCTGATGGCATTTGCAGAGCGTATCTGGCCGGAAGCTACTCCGACCCACTTTGTCCGTGCCGCTCGGACACGTGCGACCCACATCAGTGTGCCCGCATGCCGCATCCCACGCTGAGGCCGCCTTCCCCCGCCAACACCCCGTGCGCGGGCCTGCACCGCCGCCCGCCTGCTGCTCCTGCCCAGCACCGACAAGCGCGGAGCGTCCATGGCCCGTTCACCCCGACCCACATCGCCCCTGCCCAGCCCCAGCTGCCTCCTGCGCTCCAAGCGCGCGCCGACCGGGCCCCAAAGGACGCGTCCCAAGCCCCCGCCCCTTACCAGCAGGCCGTTGGCGGCGCATATGGCGTGCACCTCGGGCAGCCGCCTCCGCAGCAGCCGATGCAGCGCGCCCGTGATGACCCGGTCGGCCATGGGGCGGCTGGAAGCCAGGTACCGCGTGCCTGCGGGGCGCACGGCCCGAGCGCATAGCGGGGTTTCACGCCATGCCCATGGCTTCCCCCACACACGCCCCTCGCAAGGCGCACACGCCTACTCACCCTCCACGATGTCGTATCCGTTGGACACGCTGATGGCCGCAATGAGGGGGTTGGGCGGGCTGCGCCCGCCCGCCGCCCCAACGCCGCCGCTGAGGGCGCGGCGGGAGACGGCCGTGGCGCCGGGCAGCCCGCTGGCGGCGGCTGGCGATGGCGGCACGGGCACGGTCTTGGGCAGCCTAGGCCGAGGAAGACGGGCAGTCGCGGTGCAGGCAGGGGATAAGGTAAGATGTTGTGAGGTCGGACGATGTGAGGTGTGAGGGTGCGCAGAGCCGGTTAGAAACAACGCGCCTGCCGCGTGGCGTCCCGCGGCTCCCACCTGCCGCGGGGGTGGTCCCCCAGGTACTTGACGAGCACGTTGGTGCCCATGGAGTAGCCCACCTGGGGGCATGCGACGGGAGGGAGGTGCCATGAGACCGGAGGGAGGAGGCACGGGCTGCGAAAGGTAGGGGAGATGCAGGGGGCTGGCTGGAGTGGGAGGAGGACGTGCCGAGGGAGTGCCGGACTAACATGCAATCTCCGAGCGAGAGGGGATGTACCGAGTGAGGAGCGGACCTATTTGCACTCTCCAAAGAGAGTGGGGTTTGGCCGGGGTTGGGTGTCCTGGCCGAGCCCAAGCCCCTTTTCATGTGCAAGTGCGCGTGCATGGGATGATGGGGAGGGATGGCGGCGATGTCAAGCCCCGCGGCCACGACGGCAGCCGCAGGCCGCTGCCGTGCCTCACCGCCGTCAGCAGCGCCGCGGGGAAGGCCTCCTGGATGTGGGTCAGCACAGCCTGCGGCGGCGTGGGGGAGCGGGACAGCGGGATCGCGCGAGGAGGCGGGATTGCAGGTGACAAGGCGCAGCGGCAGGTAAAAGCACACCGCCCACACAGGCCTTCTCCGACGCGCCCCCGGGTCCAGCGCCCCACCTGGAAGTCCTCCGTGTCCGCGTGCTGCGGGAAGGCCTTGCGGATGAGCCGCAGGGCCTCCGCGTCTGCGGCGGCCGCCGCTACAGCCGCGGCCGCAGCGGCATCCAGCGCCGCCGCATCGAACTCCACGCCCCCCACGGAGCGCCGCCCCCTGGGCAGGCAGCTCGCCAGCGCCCCCATCGCCGGAGACGAGAAGCTGCGCCTCGCGCCCGCAGCCATGGGCGCGTCCGTGTCCGTGTCCGATGCCGCGCTGCCGCCAGCGTCACCGCCTGTCCCAACGGCAGCGGCGGCGCCCAGGGCCCCACCGGGGCCATCCGCAGGGGGCGACGCGGGGCGCGAGGGGCTGCGCTCCAGGGCGGCTGCCGCGGGGCCAGCCGCCAGGGGGCCGGCGTAGAGGGGCGCCTGCGGGCGCATGGCGCCGGGCCGAGGAGGGGACGCAAGCGCAGAGAGCCTCGGCCAGGGCGGGTGGTGCTGGGCGGCGCTCCTTGTCCGACCCACATCGAACCCCGACCCCCATCGACCCCCGACCAACATCGACCCCCAACCCACATCGACCCCCGAGCTCAGAGGCTGCGCTGCGTGGACTTTTGAGCCATTCGCTGCCGCTGCGCAGCCGACCGAGGGCGTCCGATCCGCCCACACGTTGGTGAACGCACGTGGCCCCTAGCTGCATCCCTCAGCCGCTGCGCCTGACGCGCCAGGGCCCCGTCACCGCGCACCTCTTGCGCTGCCTCGTCCTCTTTGGGACCTGTGCCGGCGCCGCCAGCTACTGTCGCGCCTGCGGCTGTCGCCTTCGCAGCGCTTTGGCCGACCGGCGCCCGCGCGTCGGCGCTGCCGGCCACGGCACCGCTCGGGGCCGCGCCCGTGGCGCCGCTCCCCGCCCCGGCCTCCTGCGCCGACTCCGGCACCGGCAGCAGCGAGCTGCCTCCGTGACCTCTGCGTAGGTACATCACGCTGCGCCAGCCCTTGCGGAGGCACTCCTCCGCCAGCATGATGGGGCGCACCGAGTTCTCGTCGCCGCCTGGGAGCGATGCGGGCAGTGGGGGGGTGGGCGAAGAGATGGTCGCCGAGGCTGGGCTGGGCGGGATGTGGGGGCACGCTGGTGTGGGCAGGTGCGCGGCTGGAGAGGTGATGCGGGTTGTGTAAGCCCTGCGCGTAAACAGAGCGTATCGACACGTTGCCAGTCGATGGAGCCGGAGCACGAGGCGCCCCACCTATGCCGTGCAGTGTGACGACGATGGGCGCGTCCGCGGGCGCGCCAGGCGGCTCGAACCCTTGTGGGGGGGGGG
>BDDC01000318.1:61791-73305 GCA_001662425.1 Chlamydomonas sphaeroides
CGCAGGGCCAGCAAGCGGTCGGGTGTGGGAGGCGAGGGTGGGAGGCGAGCGAGGGAGGTAGAGAGGGTATGGAGGGTGGCTCCAGCGCATGACAGCGCAGGCGATACGGTGCGGACGCGGGGGACAAGTTGAGGAATGTGTGGATTGGGGAGGAGAAGGGCCGGCGCTTATGCGCTGCTCTGCCCCTCCTCCCAGGGTGCGGAGGAGCTGGGGGTGAGGGGCGGTACGAGCCAGACGGGGCTGGGGTTCAGGGCTTCGCCCCGTCGTAAATCCGGATGCGGACATCTACTCAAGGTGGGGCGCCGCTGACTACGAGGTCAGCAACGTCAAGCCCGGAGCCCTCCATGCTCCCCATGGCCCCTGCGTCACTTACCCTGGAACAAGAAGAGCTGCGAGGCCGGCAGGGCCGCACCCGTCTCGTCGGGGCAGCTCGACAGCGTCAGGTCCGTGCCCGTCTCCTCCGACTCCACGGTCACGCACATGCCTTCGAAGTCACAAGAGCCAGGCAGCAGGCAGCAGGGCAGCAGGGCGGGGCGTGTGAATTGAAGAGGCGCGGGTGATGAGTGCCGGGCGCCACACGGCAGCGCGCCGTCCGTCGCTGCGGCGATGTCCAGGCCGCTCACCTGGCGCGCCCCACGCCGTGTCTGGTGCGTCCTTTGCGTGTGCGCTTGCCCCGCCCCCTTCCCCCGGCCCCCGGCTCACCTTCAGCGGACATCGGCCGCACGGCGGACCTGCCCGCCAGCAGAGCGTCGGTCAGGCAGGTTGGTCAGTTGGTCAGTCAGGTTGGCAGCAGGTTGCGTGCACCAGTCGTCATCAACGCGTGAGGACACCTGCTGCAGCCGGCAGCGCGCCGCCGCAGCGCTGCGTGGGTCCGCCCGCGCGTGCACGGCATGGGCCGCACTCCCAGGAGCACGGCTTTCCGCCGCCCGGCGGCCCGGCCCTGCTGCAGCCGCGCGCCGCCAGCCCCGCGCGTGTGCTCTAGTGTTAGCCCAGTGTTAGGTAGAGTGGCGCGCGTGTGTGAGCCTCACCCGGCCGCCGTGCGCTCCACGCGGAAGGCCTGCTGCGGGGCGTCCTCGTCGCACAGGGCCAGGCCCACGACGGGCCCCGCCTTGACAGCCATGCAGTAGGCGGCCTGGAAGCGGTTGCTGAACATGAAGACGCCCTCCGACACTGCGGGGGTGGCGGGGAGCAGGGGGCGAGTCAGCACACGTCCGAGCCAGCAGCTCGGGGTGGGGCGAGCGGCGAGGGCGGCAGGGGAGCTGGGCGCGCGGCGCTGCGCACTGCCGGGCCGCGCCAGGCGCCCGGCGAACGGGCGACACCCTGGGCCATGCCTTCGCAAGCCGCTCGCTGGAGACGCCCTCCACGGCTTCAGCGGCGCGAGCCAGGGCAGGGGAGGGCAGGGCAGGGCCCTCCGACACTGCGGTCGGAAACAGCGGCGCCGCAAAGCACTCGCTCCGCCAGCTGCCCCAGCGCACATCCCGGCGCGGTCCACGTCTCTCAAAGATTCCAAACGTACCGGGGCGCCGCGCGCGCATATTCGCTGCAGAGCTCGGCATCCGCCCCCACCGCACTGCCCTACCCGGCACTGGGCCGCCCCGGCCCCAACCCTGCTGCCCCCACCCTGCGTCCGCCCGCACCCCTCCCAGCGCGTCCGGGACTCGTACGGCACATGACACCGGCACGCCGCCTCCGCACCAATCCCGAGCCCCCCCTGCTACGCCCCCCGCCCGCTCCGCACCTTGCAGCGCCGTCCAGCTCTGCGTCGGCGAGTCGTAGTCGCAAATGTAGCTCTCCACGGGGCTGTTGTCAAAGTCGTCGTACAGCTCGGGGTCCCAGCACATGAGCTCCTGGCCCGCCGGGTGCACGATGTACTCGACGCCGTCTGCGTGCGAGGTGGGATGTAGGGTGTGGGTGTTCGGTGTTGGGTGTGGGGGTGTGGGGGTGTGGGAGTGTGGGGGTGTGGGGGCCCTCGACTGCAAGGCGTCAGGTGGCGGGTGCGGGGCAGCGGCACCGCGCCGCGCCGCGCTGCGCCGCCACGCCAGCGCCGCCACGCTGCCGGGCTGCGCACGCACGCTGGGCAGAGGCCGGTGGGCCGGTGGGGCTGCGGGCCGCCGGGTCCCGGCTGCTGCTGCTGCTGCTGCTGCGCCCCGCGCAGGGCGGCGCGCTGCTGGCCCCTGCACCCCGGGGCCCACTCGGCACCCCCACCCCCTTGCTCCCCGCCCCTGCGCCCCGGACTTACTCATCACCTCGCCCACTTCCTGGGGCGGGCCCATCGCCCTGGGCGGCGGCGCGCGCGGCGCCTCTGCGCCGTCTGCGGGGCAGGGCGCCGAGGCAGGCACCCGGGGGTGAGCAGTCCAGCGGTGGATGGGGAGCTCGGGCGCATACGGGGGTGCGCCGGGAAGGGGCCGGGCCGCGGCGGCAGCGCTCGGCCAGGACGGCCGCCGGAGTAAAGGGGCCGCTCGGGCGGACAACGCGGGCCGTGGGGGCAACGGCGCGGCGCGGCGCGGCGAAAGAGAGCCGCTGCCTCACCCAGCACGTAGAATAGCTGCCAGGGGAGGGTCGCGCTCTGCGCGTCCACGCACGGCAGCAGCAGCAGGTCCGACCCGGGCTCCGCCTCGTCCACGCCGATGCACACGGTCTCTGCGCGGGGCCGTGGGCGTGCGCGAGGTCGCGGGACAGGGACGCGGTGTGGGGTGCGGCGCTGGGGCCGTGCCCGCAGCCTGGCACGCGGCGGCTGCGGCTGTGCTGGCTGCGGGGCTGCGGCCCTTAAGCGTGGCTCCCCAGCAGCTCGCCTCAGCTAGCGCGGCCCCTGGGCGCCCCCCCGCCGCCCGGGACTCACTGGTGGCGCCCGCAGACATGGGCTGGAACGACCACCTGCCGGGCGGGGCGTGAGGGCGCGTGGGGCGTGAGGGTCACTGGTGGGGCGCAGGCGGTTGAGGGCCTCCGTGCGTGCTCGCTCGTTTTCAAGGTCCAGCGCAGAACATGGGGTGCAGTGACCGCCTGCCGTGTGGGGCGCTGGGTGCGGAGGAGGCGGAGGGGGTGGGGCGCAGCGCACCACCATGCGGCTGCGAGAACCAGCCAGCCAGCAGAGCAGCCGAGCAGCCGAGCAACCGGGGGCTGGTGGCCCTGGGCCTGCGTCCTCCTGGCCATGCGGCCCCCACGCCGCCAATGGCGGGCCCTGCGTGCTGCTGCTGTTCTGCATGGCTCACCCGTCGCCCATGCGCTCCGCGCGGAAGGCCTGCTGCGGCGCGGCCGCGTTGCAGTCGGCCGTCACGATGTCCTCCTCGTTGGCGGCCAGGCACTGAGCAGGGTCGCGGCCGTTGCGGAACGCAAAGACGCCCGGCGCCACTGCGGAGGTTCGCGGGGGCGGGGTATGAAACGGGTTGAGGTTGCGATAGCAGTGACGAAGGTCACGGTGCAGGCAACATCCCCAGCTCCCGCATGTGCGCGGGCCCATGCGCACTCAGCTTCCCCTCCGAACCCGGCAAGGGGAAAGGAAGCGGCGGCGGAGATCAGCCGCAACTACGCCAAGAGCGGCCGAGGTGGGGTGGCGGCGGTTGTGGATCCGGGTCATGGAGACGCCCCCCGGTCGGGAATGGGGGCGCGGGAGGGTCAGGTCGGGGGAGAGCTGTGGCGCCGGAGGTAAGCGCGGCAGCAGCAAGCCGCGCGCCTCACGCAGGCGGGCGGGGTGCCGGAGCTGCCGCAGGGATGCCGCCGCGCACCAGCGCCGGGCAGCCGCTACAGCCCGCGCTAGCCGCCAGCGGAGAGGCCGCCAGCGGAGAGGCCGCCAGCGGAGAGGCCGCCAGCGGAGAGGCCGCCAGCGGAGAGGCCTCAGGCGCCCAACCGCGTGGCCAGTCCGCACAGCCAACAGAGAGTGGCCCCCGTGCTTCGCCACAAACACACAAGCCGCGGCCCAGCGGCCCAACGGTGCCCAGGTCATGTTATTTTTAAAAGGACCACAAATTGGTACAACTGATTCCAGTTAGCCACACTCTCTTCGCCAGCAAGTCGGCGGCCCGCACCTCTCCGCGCCGTCCAGGTCATGCTGGGTGCCGTCATGTTGCAGTAAAACACCTCCACGGGGTCCCCCTCGAGCCCCTCGGTCGACTCGGGGTCCCAGCACAGGCCCCCGTAGCCGCTGTCGTCCGCCACCAGGCGGAGCACGTACGCGCTGCCATCTGCGGGGGTTGGCAAAGGGGAGCACGAGGGTGACGGCATGCGCTACGTGATACGAGGCGTACTGGATCGGCGTTTGCGCCTGAGTGAGAGCTAGCGAGGCAGCGGGGGTGAGGAGGCGCAACCAGGCGCTCCTGCACTGCTGGCACGGCGTTGTGGCAGGCGGCCGCACGGCGGTGCGCCCAACGCACGAAGCCGCCCAACGCACACAACCGCCACCGCCGCCGTGTGGCGCTGGGCGGGCGGCATGGGGTGGAGACCCACGGGCCGGCGCGCTGGTGCCGGGTGCCGTGCGCTGCGCCCTCATGTGCGGCTAGGGCGGGAAGGAACGGCACGCTGCTTGGCTGTGCAGGGCGCGGGGCTCGCGCGCTCACCCACGATCTCCTGTCTGTAGAGCGACATGGGAGGGGCCGCTGCGTCGGCGCCGGGGTCGTCTGCGGTGGGTGACAAGGGTTTGGAGCCGGGGCGCAGGCGGTCAGCGGCTGGCCTGGGTGTGTCGTGGCAGGTAGCAGCAGCGCGAGGGCCTCTCCTAAGCGCCAAGGGCCTACCTTGCAGCAAGTGCCTACTGGCAGACTCCGCGCCTGAAGGAGGGGGGAGGCGTCGAGGACAGATGCGGGCAGGTCCTGGGTGGCTGGGGTTTGGATATCTATACCGCGGGGGGTGGCGCGCAAGTTCCGTTGCCGGCCATCGGTGGGGGCGCGCGGGGGTGGGCGGCGTGTCGGTAGTCGATTTTACCCTGGTGGCCGAGAGGTAATTTGGAGGTATGCATGCGCGTGTGTGGTGGCCAGTCGAGCAGCCACACAGCGCGACGAACTGATGATAACAGCTACATGTTCAAAGTGAGAACGGCCGCGTACCCAAGCTCGCGGCACCGCGCAGCGACGCATGAGCTCCACCAACACAGATGACGAGAAGGGCTAGCATCGGCCGGAGCCGACTTGTGCGAGTGTCGCTAGGATGTTGGCAGCTGCGCTGCAGCGGCAGCATGTGTGTTGCCATGCTGCTTGAAACGCGCACTGCGGCCACGGACAGTGTGTCAGCGCGGAACATGCTGGGGGTTGCTCACCCTCTTCAACCGCTGTGTCGCTCGTAGGCTCTCGTACACCCGGCCCTGGCAGCCCCAGGCAGCTACGCTGTGCGCCCCCGGCAAGGGACCCGCTGGCCCCTCCCCAGCACCCCGCACCCCCGCCGGCCCCACTTCAGCAGGCTGCGCATCAATACGTCCTGCGCGGCTCGGGGCTCGCCTCGCTGACCCTGGCCTCTGCAGCAGGACGCCGCCTCGCCGCGGCCGTGCGGTGGCGGTGTTGCTGCACGCTGTGCCGAGTCGCGGCTGCCGCGAGCAGGGCTGGGCGCCGGCGCGAGCCGCGCTTCCGCCATGGCGCTGCGCTGGCACGAGGGGCGGCGCAGCAGGGTGCGGCGCGACCGGGGTGCCAAGCACGGGGCTGCTCATTACAAGGCTATACCGCACCAAGATGAATTCACGTTTACGCAGGTTACAGATATTCCTTCTTTTACTTCGTTCTAGCTTGTAACAAGCGTGCGTCAGTCGACCCCGGCGTTCACCACCAATCAACACCCCGGCATCCCACCACCCCTGGCCCCATGCGCCGCTTGCCGACGAGCGCCCACCCCCCATGAGTCCCGGGCGCTGGCACGGGGCCCAGGGATTCGCACAATAGCACACGCCAGCCCGGCATCCCCGTCCACCCCGACTATTAATAACGAAACTGTATTCTCAGCTTCTTCTAAAGCGGGCCACCGGGCGCAGGCCCATCAGCCGCGGGCGGGGCCGCGCAGCGCGGGCGGCGGCTTGCGCAGTAGGATGCGGCTGAGCCCCACGCGCCGCGGCGGCGGGCGCCGGGAGGGCGAGGCCGACGGCGGACCTCCTGCGCACGGGGTCACGCGGGCGTGCGGCGGGTGTGGGGGGCGGGGCGTGGCGGGCGTGTGGGGCAGCGGGCGGGTTGCTGCACGCCCAGGGGTGCGCGGGCGTGCGGCGGGGTCGGCGAGGGAGCGCTGGCAGCCCCGGCAGGCCAGACGGCGTCGCGGCAGCTGTCGCGCTGGCGCCACAGCAGGCAGACCGCCCACCCGGACCGTGTGCGGCGCTGGCGCGTGTGGCGCGCTCTGCCCCCCCCCCGCACAAGCCCAGCCAGCCGCCAAGCTGCCGCGGTGCACGACACCGCAAGGCAGCGCCCAGTCGCCCCCCGTCCTCACCAGCGCGCGGTGGCGGCGGCGAGTTGGGTTGCACGACTGCAGCGGCAGAGGGCCACGTGGGCAGATAGGGGGCGTCGGGGGCAGCAAGCGGGCCGGCTCCTCCCCCACCAGCCGCCACCCCGCGTGTGCTGCACAGCCGCTGTGCAAGCTGCAGCCGGCGCTAGGCGTCTCACGGGACAGCGACGACGCGTGTGGTCGTGCGGCATGAGTGCGCCAGAGGGGCTGCTCGCGCGCGGCGCGGCAGCCACCGGCACCGGCGACTCGACTGGGCGGCCGCTGCCCGCCACCCCCCGCGCCAGCAGTCAGCCCGCCAGCGTGTGCTCATCGTCGCCGTGTGCGTTGGCCCGGTGGCGCCCTGACGCGTCGGCCTCACCCGTGAAGTCAAAGGTGCGGCCCAGCGCTCCGCCGTCCGAGCACGGCATGAGCGCCAGGTCGTCGCCGTCCTTGAGGCGGTCGCTCATCGCGCACATGCCTGCGGGCGCGCGTCGCGTTGTGTGTTCGTATGTTGTTATGAGCGCACGCACGTCACACACGATTGGATGTGACCATCGTATCATGATCTGACGAGCAGCTGCAGGCCGCTGTAGAGGCTGTGGCATGGCCGCGCACGGCCGCAGGGGACGCGCACCGCAGGGGATGCTCGCCTGGCCTCCCACGCCCGGCGTGGCTGCTCGGACCGGTACTGGGCGGTGTCGTGTGCGGCACGCAGCGAACGCCGCGCACCGGGCACGGCCGCCGGCTGCAGCGATTGGCAGCACGGTACGCCGAGCGGGCCTCCATGTTACATTATGACCAACAGTACCGGTACATACAAAAAAGCAACTTCAATACATTCAATATGAAACAGCATTGACCGCTAGACAAGGGGCGCCGCCTACCCACCTGGCATGGCGGCCGACTCAATCACCCAGCTGCGCAGGGGGGGCGGCGCCGGCGGCCCGGGGTTGTGCACACACGCACGCACGTACATGTGCACAGCGGCCGTCAGGGGAGGAGGCATGCAACGGAAAGGCCAGGAAGGGACGCGGATGAGGGGCGTCTCGCCCGCCAACCCCAGCCACAAGGCGCACGCCATGTGGGGCTGCCGACCCCCTTAGGAAGCCACTGCGATAACGGGCCAAACCCGAGGGCCCGGCGCTGGGGCGCCCCAACACGTCCCAACACGCCAGGCCCTGCGCGCCCGGCCTAGCAGGCCCCGCGCAACGGCGGTCCCCGCAACGGCGACCGCCGTTGCCACATACATGACTACCCGTGCAAACCAAGTACCGGTGCTGTATAGCAAGTGCCGCACGCATGATTTGGCCGGCCCGTGCTTGCGTACCCCGCCGTGTCCTCGACCAGCCGGAAGAGCTTGGTGGGGTCGCTGGGGTCGCAGGCCAGCGTCGCGAGCGCGGGCGCTCCCGAGGAGCTCTCGCCCGCGACTCCAATGCACAGGTTGTCTCGCCAGTTGCGGATCTGGACCGTCCCCTCGGTCGCGCCTGCGGCCGGCCACAGCGGGGCAGCAGCGCAGGGCGGGGCAGGGCAGGGCGTGGAGCTCAACTGGCGCAGCGCAGGGGCTTATCAGGGCGGCAGGCGCACGACAGAAGCCGGCACTGCACAAGGAGATCGCATGCAGGCCAGGACATCCCATGCTTCATGTTGTGGCATGAGCACAGCGTGCCAAGCAAGTGGCAACGGCCGGCCGGCTCACCGCTGACGAGCGTCCAAAACTGGCCGGCCGAGGGGTTGCAGAAGAAAAGCTCCACGGGGTTGCCGACCAGGTACGAGACCTGCTCGGGGTCCAGGCTTCACGGCGGCAGCCGCGGGCGGGGGGCGGCGTGGCAGGGAGGTGGCGTGGCAGGGAGGTGGCGTGGCGCTGGCACCCGCGGCTAGGCTGGGGGTTGGGTGGGCCGGCACTGCAACGCGCGGCGCGGCGCGGCGCGGCGAGTGGCGTGCAGCGCATCCTCAGCACGGCAGCGTCGCGACGGGTGCCGGCGCGCGGGGGGCCCTCACCAGACGCCGGATTGCGTGCATCGGATCTGGTAGGTGCGCCCAACTGCAAGGGCAGCAAGGGGAGCGCGCGGGGCGTGGGGCGCAGCTGGCTCGCTGGGCGCTGTGACCAGTGGTGCTCAGTACAGTACGGCTAGCTGCAAGCGGCTGTGCATGAGCGCATGGCCGGCGACACTTTGCACGTAATAGAAAAACGAGTGGCGCATGGCCGGCGCCGCTTGCGGTCGGCAAGCAGGCGCCCGCAGGGGGCAGGCGACGGCAGCGCCCGGGTCGGTGCCTCGGGGCGAGTTGCTCAGCGCCACGCGCGCTCGGCCGCCTTACCAGAAGGGATGGCGCCGGGCGCGCGGGGTGGGCTCAGGGGGGCGGGCGGCGGCGAAGGGCTCGACTGAGCGGCAACTGCGATGCGGCGCAACATGGGGGCGCATGGGGGCAGATCACCAAACAACCGGACGCGGATCCGAAGCCGCAACCGGCGCGAGTGCCACCCAACACGCGCGGTTGCAGAGCCCGGCCAGCACCCCGCTGTGGAGAACGGACCTATCCGGGCTGGCCATATCCACACGATATTTATTGCCACTAGGGATTGGGCGCTTCACATGGACGTTGCACGGTGTATCAGCACGCAACCCTTGCACCGACGACCGCAGCCTGCGCGCACGTGCCTGAGAACACAATCGCCTGCTCGGGGGTGCCTGTGGTGCAGGGCAGCAGCGCCAGGTCGCTGCCCAGGCCAAAGCGGGTGCCGGTGCTGCCGCTCGAGCCGCGAACCGGCGCCACGCACAGACCTGGGGGCACGGGGCGCGGCGCGGCGGGCGCAGCGGGGGGCGCAGGGCGGGGCGCGGAGCTCAGCCGCGGGGGCTGCGCGCCGTCAGGCGTGGCGTACAGAGAGCAGCGAGCAGCCTGCGAGCAGCCTGCGCCGGCCAATGTCATGCGGGGCGCCTCGCTGCGGAGTGGCGCGCTGGCGCACGCGCTCCGGCCAAGGCGCCGCACCCTGGGCAACCAGCGCCAGCGGCTGCAGCCACCACCTGCACATGCGGGTTGGGGGGCGGGGGCACGGGAGCGCGAGCGAGCAGTCGGGCATGGGCCATGGGGCGGCATCGCAGGCAAGCGCCAACATTGGACCCGAGGGGCGCGAGAGCAGCGCCGGGGCGGCATCGCAGGCAAGCGCCAAAATTGGACCCGAGGGGCGCAATAGCAGCGCCGGGGCGGCATCGCAGGCAGCGGGTGCCCCTGGGAGGCAGCGAGCTGCCCATGACGTGGCGAGCCGCAGCCTGGGGCGGTGAGCCCGGCAGCCACGCGCGCGGCACAAACCACCCCCTGCTCCGCCTGCGCCACGTGTCCCAGGCAGCCCCACGACCTCCCGTACCCGGCTCCGTACATTCCGTACGCTTGTCGTACTGTCATACGCACCCGAGCGCCACCTTGACGACGCGGAACGCCTGGGCCTCGTCCCTGGGGTTGCAGGCCTGGGTCTGGAGCGGGGCCAGGAAGCCGGGGGTGCCGTTGATGTCAACAGTCATGCACTGCCGCCGGTCCTGGCGGCTGCGGAAGCGGACGACACCATCCAGACCTGCGAGAGGCGCGCGTCAGACATGGCGTGGGGCGCACCGTTGTGCGTGTTTGTGTGTGATTAGATATAGGAACACATAGTAACAGCTGTGCCAAGATCGCCGTACGCGTGTCCGGGATGCGCGGTGCAGGGACCATGCCTGTGGCTGGGCAGCTTCGGGCGAGGCGCAGCCTGGGTGCCGGCCGCGCTCACAGGACCCTTTCAGCGCCGGCAGCGGCCCTGCGCACACATGCCGCCCACCTGTGGCCTCCGCTCCCCAGGCCTGGTGGTCGGCGCCCTTCTGACAGGCCTGGAACTCGATGTCCTGCTGGGCGGGGTGCGCGGGGTGCGGGCAGGAGGTTGGGGGAGCGCCACCGTCGCCCACAGCTTTAGGAGCCGTGACCGCTGAGAAGCCTAGTCTTGGGTCCTGGGGGGGTTAGGTGTGTGGAGTGGGTCCGTCACCCGGACGCAGCGGCCGCACGGCAGGAGGTTGGCCCATCGCGCCATGCCCACGCGCCACGGACGCCAGCAGCAGCCACCTCCATCAGGCCGCCAACCTTGCATTGTGGCAACGATTCAACTGGATGGCCTCTACCGGCTCCACCCACTCAGACACGACGGCTGCCTGGTTGGACTTCCATGGCACGCCCTGGCCCGGCCTGGGACCCAACGCCGTCAGGCCCCCAGCTGTTGGCCCAGGGCCTCGCTGCGGGCTGGGCCGCTGCCGAGTTTGCGACAGGCTGCCGCCAGGCCACGGGCCGACCTAGCGCACGGCAGCCCCATGCGCCAGCGCACGCTGTGTGACTAGCGATTCCACACCCAGGTGGCTGTGCAGAGTTCGGGCCAGCCATAGATTCAATCAGAGGAATCAGTTCTTCTTTGTGATCCTCCCAGGGTTTCGGCAACCCTAGCCGTATGCCCAGCCGCTCTCACCCTGCCGTCCGCGATGGGCCCGGCGCCCTCGACGCCAATGCCTAGGGGCAGAGGGGCAGCGGGGCAGAGGGGCAGCGGGGTAGAGGGGCAGAGGGGTTCAGCGCACGCCCCCCCCAGGCATTCCGTGCGGGGGCAGCAGCTGGACGCCGGGGGCAGCGGAGCCGGGCAGCTACGCGTACGGCCGATGAAAAGGCACCGCGGCTGGTCGCTGCGCCCAGCGCCCTGCGCCCTGCGGGTGTAATGACCGCGGCAGCAGCGTAGACGTACATGCGGTATCATCGTCCTCGACAGAGCTGCCGGTGATGTTGTACAGCGAGAGCACGTAGGTCCTGCCGCCTGCGCGCCACGGCCAAGCACACAAGCACATAATCGAGGAAAGGGCTTCAACACCGGCAAGTGGACCGCCAGAACGGGGCAGGGCGGGCAAGCGGGCTGGGGCGGCGAGCAGAGACTAGGGCGGCGAGCAGAGGACTAGGGCGGCGAGCGAGCGCGGCCAGCATAGGGGTTCCGTGGCGCCCGTTGCCGGTGCTGGTGGGGCCGCAGGCCGCGGGCCGGGTCACGGGCCATGGGTCATGGGTCATGGGTCACGGGCTGTGGGCTGTGGGCTGTGGGCTGTGGGCTGTGGGCTGTGGGCTGTGGGCTGTGGGCTGTGGGCT
>BDDC01000319.1:9702-21893 GCA_001662425.1 Chlamydomonas sphaeroides
CGTGTGTCCCGCTGCCCCTCTCCTATTCCTTCCCCTCCCGCCTCCCCTCGTCTCCCCTCACCTGCGCCGCCCTGGGCCCATGCGTGTTCCCCTGCCCCCCTGCCCCTTTCCCCTTCCTTCCCTGCCCCTCCCTCGCCCCATCCCCTCCCCTTCCCTCCCCTCACCTGCGCCGCCCTGGGCCCGTGCGTGTGGCCCACCACCCGGGTGGTGGCGCTGTGGGTCTGCGCCAGCACCAGCCGGGCAGCGTCCGCCAGCGAGTCGTACACCGCCTCGGCCGCGTCAACGCCCGCCACCGCCACCTTGCGCAGGCCCTGGAGGGGCAGGAGGGGGGCAGCGGAAATATCGGCAAAGAGGGTGTCGTGCCGTTTGAAGGGAGGGGAGGGCTAGGGGGATCGGAAGGCTTGTTTACGGAGCCGGCGAAGCTGGCGGGCCTTCGTCGCGGAGCTCCCAGATAACCCAGCAGCAGCGCATTCTCGGAGCCAGCGGAGCCGGCGACTGGGGAAGGGGCCAGCCCTGGTCGTGGAGGAAGCGGGCCGGCACGCCGCTCCCATTACGGGACGCGCGAGGGCGCCGACCCCATGCCTCCCCATCCGCCGCCCTCGCGGCCGTGCGCCCGGCGCTCACCCCTTGTGAGCCGCCTGCGTTGGGGGCGATGCGCTGCGCTACGCCGCTCGCCACCTGCAGGCGGGGCAGGAGGGGGGAGGAGGCGGGGGGCAGGGTTGGGGGCAGGAGGGGGGAGGAGCCGGGGGCAGGGTTCGGGGCAGGGTTGGGGGGAAGGAGGCGGGGGGCAGGGTTGGGGGGGCAGCGTGTGCGTGTGTGCACGAGGAGGCCGGCCAGGCGGGTGGGGGCGTGTTGCTGTACCCATACACGAATGCACACCCGCTGCAGCAGTCGCATCGCAACGGCCCACTCATCCGCAACCATGCTCGCGGCGCAGCCCACCTGCGCCGTGACGCCCAGCGCCCCGTTGACGACACGGCCGCTCAGGGCGGCTGCGCTGGACGCGATCGCCTTGAACCGCTCCAGCCGCGCCTGGGGAAGGGGCAGGGGTGCAAGCGAGGCGCCGTCAGCGGGCCGGCGCGCGGACGGCACTGCTGGCGAGGGGGGCGCGCAGCTCGGCACAGGCCACAGGGCTCGACAGGCGGGTACGCGTTTGGGGCGCGTGGGGCTCTGTGGTCATCCTTGGCATGGGGCCTCTCCCGCCTCCTGCCGCGTGCATGTCTCTCTCCTGCTGTCCGGGGCTGCTGCCGCTGCAGCGGGCAAGGCAGCTGGGGGGCTCCAGAGAGGGCATCGGCCGAAAGCTGCTGGCTGCACGTGCTGCACCCGATGATGTGTCCACGAAGATACAATGACGTACTTGAGCATACATACCTACATTTTGTCAACGCCATGCCAACTGTACGACGCCCCACCTGCGATTCGGCCGACAGCTGCTGCCCCTGCTTCTCAGGCCCCGCCGGCTTGAGCCGCGCCACCGCCGCCTCCGCGCCGCGGCCCATGGCGTTCCCCAGCGCCGCCGCAGCCGCCAGCACGCCCGCAGCTGCCAACTGGCCGCCGCGCGAGATGCCGGCCGCCACGGCGTCGGAGCGGGTCTGCGGACGGGGGCGGACAAAGGCGGCAACACGCGGTCGTGATGAGGTGAGTGCGAGGAGTTGTTCGCCTTTAGGAGACGAACGGGGCGCCTTAGCAATGGGTTGGAGGGTGGCAGGCGACGGCTGCGGGCTGTCAGGAGGCCCGCCGCTCTGGGGTGGCTCTCGATGCACTCGCTATCAGTCTCGGCGGCGCTCCCTCACCTCTGCAGCACTGAGTTGCGATGGCACGGTGCGCACAGAACGGACCCTCCCAGCCCGCCTCCGGCTCGCGACGCCGTGGCCCCCCACCACCCGCCCTGGCGCCGCCAGCCCCAGCCGAGCCCCTCTCACCGCTGCGGCCCGGTCGCCCGCGGCGGCGCCGGAGCCGTCCGCCGCACCAGCGGCAGCGCCCGACTGCTGGGGGGCTAGGTGCTGGGGGGCGATGTGGTCCTTGTCGTGGTACGCCGTACCGGATGCCAGCACGGCCTGCGGCCAGGGTGCGGGCAGCAGTTGGGGGATGGCGCTGTGGGTGCGGCTGCGGCCCAGCCCACGTGGACCCTGGGCGGGCCTCCAGGGCCTCCAGGGCCCCCAGCGCAGCATGTAGCTCACGGAGGCACCCAGCGCCCATGCACGCTGCCCTGCGGTGCGGGGAGAGGCGGCGCGGGGTCCACTGCCGCGGTGGCGGCCCCCGAGCCCCCGGAGCCCCCGAGCCCCTGAGCCCCTGAGCCCCTGATCCCCTGAGCCAGAGTGCAGCCATGCCGCCGCGGAGCTGCGGCCAGCGGCCAGCGGCCAGGTCCTCTGCCAGGGACCCGCTACCGCCGCCTAGTAGGCCCGCGATGCGCCGGGTCGTGTCAGCCACCCTTCCGCATCCCACCCGCGTCCCATGTACGGCAGCGCCGTGCTGCCGTACCGGCTCCGTACCTGCAGCAGGTCCAGCTGCTCCAGCGGCGTGTCAGGCTGCAGGCACAGGCAGAAGTAGAAGCTGCCGTCCAGAGCTGCCATACCGTTGACCGCCGCACCGTTGACCGGCAGTTGGAAGGTGTAGGTGTGGTCGTCGAAGCGCAGGGCCGCGGCGGAGCGGGAGAGCGGCCATGACACGTGCCCGATCTGCGTGGGACCGGGCGGGTTTCAGGCGAAGGACACGCATGGTTGGGCGCACAGCTATTTGAGCGAGGCAGCGGAGCGAGGGGGCTGCATGGCCGGCAGCAGCGTCACGCGCGGGGAACGGAGGTGGTGAGGAGCTAGAGAAGAGAGGCCCGCGAGCCGACTAGGGGCCAGGCAGGAGGCTCGACGCCTGCGCGCAGCCGGCGCAGAGAGCGGCGACGACGGCGCGTGGCGGGGCCTGGTCAGTGGCGGGGCCTGGTCAGTGGCGGGGCCTGGTCAGTGGCGGGGCCTGGTCAGCGCATCGCAAGCGGGCGCTGCGTATCGGATGCGACAGGGGCGCGGGCGGCAAACTGGTGGACCGCACGGCAGCACGTGCGCGAGAGCCGATGCGCAACAGCACGAGGCTGCAGCAAGACAGGCTGGAGCACGCACAGCGTGGGTGTGGCCGCAGCAGGGGCAACCAACGCATCCCCCAACGTGCCCTACAGTTGCTTAGGGCGCGCTGACTGGTGCACACGGCGCCGGGGACGGTAGAAGCGGGGGATGGCAGGAATGGTTCGAGGCAGGAGCCTCGAAGAGCTGCCGCGCGCATCGCGCTCAGGTTAAGCTTCGTAGCGCGTGCCGCGCGCACCTGGGCGGAGATGCGTTCTCCAAGAGAGAAGATGGCAAACTCTCCGGTCGCGACGGTCGACAGCGTGTGCTGCGCATCCACGGACACGCTGAATAGTGTCGCTCCGTGTATGGCTACTAGAGGGTCTCCCATTGTTAGGGATTGTGACTGGACTCGGGTGAGTTGCGACAGCAGTTGTTTAGCGCGTAGCTCGTGCTTGTGATGTTTCTTGTTGATGGTGGTCTTATTAAAAGCAGCTGGCCCTAAGTTATGCTCCGGTGACGTTTTGGGCCCGGCCTCGGCAGGTGGCCGCAGCTTCGCCCCCGCGCTGTGCCGCGGCCCCCTGGCGGGCACGCTGCAGGCGTGCCGCGTCACCCCTCTCCCTGCCCGCCCCCCTCCCACCAAGTGACTTAGCTTAAAAGCCCACACAAACCCAAAGCATAAGTTGTAAGCATACTCCATCCATCCTGTCCCTGCCGTCCGTGACGCACCATGCCGCGCAAAGCGGCCTGCCGTACTGCTTACGGGACAGGCAGGGCTGCAGGGCTGCTTACAGAATTTGCACGTCTGTGTGACGGGCGACGGCATGGGCCGACCCGGCCGACGCTCTTACTACACTCTTCATGATGTGCAGTGCTGAATCGTCAGCGCTGCTCAGCGCAGTCAGCAATGTCCAAACCGAACTTCAAGGCATCCATGTCTTATTACACCGTACGCGTCAGCGACACAAGCAGGCCGCAGCAGCGGCGGGCTGAGGCCGGCGACGGCCGGTGTCAGCGGCGATGACGGCAGGCCAACGCCAGGGCCAGCGGCGGCGGCGGCGGCGGAATGCCGACAGAAGGCCTCAGGCAGCCATATTGCGGTCACTGGCGGCCACATCCAACAGCTGACGCGTGGGCGGCTTCTGGCCGCGGGCGGGCGGTCACTGGGCCCGCATCCCGTGGGCCCGCTTCACAGGAGCGCAAGGCAGCCGGAGAGGGCCGGAAGCCTGCCGGAGGCAGCTCAAGCCCCCGCTGCTGTGGACCGCCCGAACTGTGTTCCACCCTCACAACGCCTGCTACTGGCGCTGCCGCATAGCGTTCGGGAATATGAGCCCTGCAAACCTCTCTGTCGGCGTGGCGGGTGCCGTGCGAGGGGCAAGCACAGTAGGCTGCGTGGACATGCCCAGGGTTTTACGTGAGCAAACTGCTGCTGCTGCTGTTTTCCAATACTACACAACGCTACTTTGAAGTTGCATTGTGACTGTGCTTGCGCGGAGCCAACACAAGTCTAGCAAATAGCAGTTGCCCGCGATAAGAGGAGAGCGCTGCAGCTGGTCGCAATGGCAGACGATGAAGTATCACTCCCTAGAAGTATGTCTGCGCTGCGCAGTCAAGCGACTGCGACAATTGCGACCCCGATAGTGTGCGCACCTCTTTGGCCCCCTCTGTGCAGCAACTCTCTTGAAGATGGTGAAGGACCTGCTACCAGCAGAAATGCGTGTGGCGAACGACACCGTCGAGCTCATTGTGGCTTGCTGCACGGGTGCGCGCTGCTGCGGACAGAGCAGAGCGACCCGTCGCTGTACTGGTGACGCGCGCGGCCAACGCACCTCCGCGGGAACGTGTGGGCTTACCCCGCATCTCCCGTGCACGACCCCCCGACTGGCCCGGGTGCGGAATACCGCAATACCAATCCTCCTCCAATCGCCCAACACTCCCGCCCTGCCTCGACGCCTGGTTCTGTCTCCAGAGTTCATCCAGCTGGTGTCGTCGGAGTCGAACGAGGTGGCGACGCGGGAGGGCCGCTCCATCATCCACCCCGACCACGTCGTCAAAGCACTCACGGAACTGGGCTTCCAGGTCAGGCCTCCGTGTCACGCGACACAATTTAACATGCACTGCTGCACCGAGCATGCCTTCTACAATGCCGTACAGAGTTGGCCAGCGCCGCAACTGGCTGCGTTGCGTTGCGTGGCCGCCCCACCCCCACGCCAATCCCTCGCCCGCAGGGCTTCGTCGGGGAGGTCACATCGGCGTGGGACACCTTCAAGGAGGAGACCAAGAGTGAGTCGACGCAGAGCGGGGCACCCCCGCACCTGCCTGCCCTTGGCACGAGCCCAGCCTGCCCGCGGGTGGTTGCGGCGTCACCCGTCCACGCGCGGCCCGGGCCATCACCGCATGTGATACCAGCGCTGCAGGGCCGTCGCGGCCTCAGGGAGCTGCGCCCAGGCGCCAGCGCCACGGGGTCCTGGGGCCACATCCCCCGGCCGCGCGTGCGCAGCAGCACTGGCGGCTGCAGCCGCTCATGGCAATGCGGCGTAGGTATCCCCCGGCAGCGCGCCAGGCCCCAATGCACCAGGCCCCAGCGCGCCAGGCCCGCAGGGGCCGCAGCACGCGCGGCCACAGCGACGGTGGCGCCGCAGCGTGCCGAGCCCCGGCCACAGTCCTGGTCCGCACGGGCACCACAACGGGCGAGGTCCGCGCTCGCCTGCGGCGCGGTGCAGCTGCTCCGGGGTGCCGGCGGCAGGGCTCCAGCGCACGTGCCACAGCCCACACCGCACCGCACCGCACGTGGGGCTCTGCCTTGGTACCGCCCGGTCGTCCTCGACAACCGGCGGCATGCAGCTGGGGGGTCAGGGTCCTCAGGGAGCTGCGCCGGGGCACGGTCGCAAGCCCGGACCAGCACCGTGTCGACCGGGGCCTAGGCCCCACGGCCGGCGCCTAGTCCACCCGCCCACTAGCCTGGCCCCTTGCCGGCGTCTGCCTGCCCTGGCCCCTGGCCCCTGACCCTTACCTTTGCCTCTGCCCTGGCCCCTGGCCCCTGACCTTGCGCCCTGCCCTCTGCCCTCTGACCCTGGCCCCCTCTGTCCACGCAGCGGCGCACACGCGGAAAGCGGACCTGCGCAAAACCGGCGCTGAGCAGGCGGGACTTACGGAGGAGGAGCAGGTGGGCTGGGCGGAGCCGGCGGGCGTTGGGGTGCCGGCATGCTGCCGACACGGCCGCGGGGGGCTGCGGGGCCTGGAGCAAGGCAGGCGGGGTCGCGGAGGAGGAGCAGGTGCCGCCCCGCTCGAACCCGTGACGCTGGTTCCGACCCTCCTCCGCCCGCGCCGCGCTCGTGCGCGCTTGCACGGCGGTCTGCTCCTCTCACCGCGGCCGCATGCCCCTGCCGCCTCCTGCCTTGCGCAGATCCTGCTGCAGCAGCAGATGTTTGCGGCAGCGCGGGCGCAGTCCATGACGACGTCGGAATCGGCGGCGGCCATGCAGGTGGGGCTGCATGCCCTCCCCCCGTTGCACACATATCTGGGTAATGCGCGGCTCCTGTGTTTGCAAGTCCTTTGCTGTGGCCCCAAGCCTGGGTTGTGCCGATCCCACGACGCCGGGTGTGAAGCCGGGAGCGTGCCTGGGGGCCGGGGTGGCGCGCGCCGGGTCAGTCCGGTCCCCAATGAGGGATGCGCTGTAGGGCGGGTCGTGGGCCGGCGTCGGCCGTGGCCAAGCAGGTACGCGCTCGTGCCCTGCCGCGTGCCGAGCTCGGAAGGTTCCGGAGGGTGCGAGCCTCGCTCGATGCGGTCCTTGTGGTGGCCTGGACTGGGGCAGCGGCCGGGCGCAATGTGCGGCGTGCATACCAATGCTGGCTTATCGCAGCCTAGACAGGTTCACCATGGGATGCAGGGTTAAGGTGGCCGGGCGCCCGTCCATTGCTTGTGTTCGCGCGCTGCAGGTGGCCTACGAGCAGGCGCAAGCGCGGACCCAGCAGCAGCAGCTCATGCAGCAGCAACAACAGCACATGTCGGAGGCGGCGGCCGGGCAAGGAGGCGCGGGGTCGGAGCTGGACGGCGGGGGGTCGCTGTCATGAGCAGGGGCTGCGGGAAGTTGCGCTGTGGGGACAGCGACGAGCTGTCGGTTGGGGCGAAGCAGGGGTTAACGGATGGAGTCGCAGGACGGGGGTTGCGGCAGTGCCGGGACCGCAAAGATGCTGGGACGGCGCGGCGCTGGACGGTTGTGCGTGGCAAGCATGAGTGCGGGGCTCGGCACGGGCAGCGGGGTTTCGCGGCGGGACGGTTGTTACCGCTGTTGCCCGTTGTTTGAGTATGCTGCTAATGAGTGCGTACTATGACAGGATACGTCGTTCCTGTTTTGGGACCACCTAGAATGCGCCCGACATGCAGAATTGCACGCTTTTGTTTCGACCTAACGCCGACTCCCGCCTAGAGCTCCACATAAACTTCGTCGACAACGTGCCCTACATGTAGCCGTGTACAATGTACCATATGCCTGAAAAGCAGGACAGCCTCGGCGCAAGAAGGAGCAGACACGCGCATGCTATATCGGAAGATAGCGAACGCGGCAAGGATGATAGGGAAACAACATCTTTCTTGTCCACGAGGGACAGCAATAGACAGTATGCAAAGACGGACAAGGACGGCAAGGATGCTGGCGCGTACCGAGTCCTCCTTGCAGTCTCCGTCTCGGTAGCATGGATGGTGGTATCATCGGCCCTCATCTTGCTGAACAAGTGGGTCGCATGCCTCTACAGGGGCGCTGACTCGGCTCCCACCCGGAACTCGCCCACACCCGCCTGCTCACCACGCTTCACGCCCCGGCCCCGCAGGCACCTCATGGTGGACCTTGGCTTTCGCTATCCTATGGCAGTCACGGCCATGGGCATGGGCATGAGCGGCGCGCTGGGCTACGTTTGCTGCCGCGTGCTGCACATCGTGGATGCGCAGGCGGTGGTAGCTCCGTCCTTTTGGGCAACGCGCATGCTGCCCATAGGGTGAGTACCTCCGGACGTCTACATCTGCTAGTACGCTACTTTGGCCAGCAGCCAAGGAGCTGGTGGGGCCCCAGGGGCGGCGATGTGCCGGCTGCTCATCACCTGTGTGCCCGGCAGCAGCCACAGCCACGCCACGATGACCATGCCACTGCGCCGTGCCCGTCACCTGCCCCGCCGGGGCGGCCCATGCGCTCACACATGCTCCCGATACATAACATGACGAGGGGCACGCGCTGGTGCTGAGCCGCTGGAGCAGCGTGCTCGGAGTCCCGGGGTCTGCGGGGCGCCAAGCAACGGGGGGCCGCTTGCTGCGTGCAGCCATGAGGGTGTGGAGACAGTGCTGGGTGCTGTGCAAGCCAAGGGCATGGGCTGGGGGCGCCCCGGGCTTGTCGGCCAAGCCCGGGGTCGGGGCCAAGGGCCCGTCCTCGCGTGCAGCGGCGCCACACCTGGGGGGCCGGCACCCAGCGCCGGGGCTCTGGGCGCCGGTTCCTAGGGCATGGCCGCCACCGGCACGGCGGCATAGGGCGAGGCCGGTGGCCCCGACGGCTGCAGTGCCGCTTGGGCAGCAGCTAGCAAGCGCCGGTCGCAATACGGTAGGGGTCGGGCCCGTTGGGGCGGCGGGCACACGCGGCAGCTGTGGCGCAAGACAGCGATGCGTCTGGCCGCGGCACCCGTCCAAGGCGCGGCCCGGCTGCCTCAGCTCCTGCCGCGCGTCATGTGGTCCCGGCGGCTGCACCTGCGCAAGGCTGGCCCGCGGATCGCGGAGCCGCCGCGGGAGGCGCAGGAGTGGCGATGCGGCGGCCCGGCATGCGGCATGTGGGTCGGGCCAGGCGAGCCCGCGGCGGCTGCAGCATCAGCGCAGTGCCCCTGCGCCAGCGCCGCCGCATCAGCAGCGGCCGGCGGAGCTGCCGCCGGGCCTAGGCCGTGCGGGCCGTGCCGGGCCCGCCAGGGCGCCCGCTGGAGCCGCAGCCTGCGTCCCTGTGCTCAGCGAGTGGCGCGTGCAGCCCGGGCGCCCGGCGGCCGCGTGCCTACGTACAGCCAGGCATACCCCTGGTCGCGATCCGGCCATGGGCCCGGCCCCCGGCCCCGGCGTCGCCCGCCCATTGGGTCGAGCGCCCGGCCGTGGCCCAGCCCGGCGGGCAGCCGTCTGCACGCCCGTGGTGCTGCGGCCCATGGGTCGCTGTGCAGGCCCCAGGCCCTCGGCCCCAGCACGGCGCAGAGGTCCAGGTCGGCGGGCCCGCGGCGACGGTGGCGGCGGCCTGGGGGCACCGGAGTGGTGGCGGTGTAGAGCTGCCGCAGCCCCTCCCCCCGACGACCCCGGCCGCGTCACGCCGCCGCGTCGCCAGTCCGCACCGTGGCGCCGCCCGCCGCGGGGGCCCCTTTGAGGGCCCCTAGGAGGGCCCCCCTATGGGGGACACGGCACCAAGGGGCGACGCAGTAGCCCCTGCCAGCCCCACGGGGCCCTCCGAACGGCCTCGCAAGCCATCCCGGGGGCCTCCGCAAGGGGCCCGTGAGCCCGCGGCTGGTGCACCGCGCCGCTGCCGGCTGGCCCCCACAAAGGAGCGCCGTGGCCGGCTCACGGGGGCCCAGCTCGCTGCAGCCCGCGGCTGCGCCCTGCGAACCCCAGGCCGCCAGCTCCGCGTCAGCACCGCCTGGCCGCATCGTGGCTCCCTCATGTCCGCCACGGCAGGCCTCCCGCCCCGGCTCCCGCCGCGTCCCCACACGACGACCAGCGAAGTCTCCCCATGGTGCCTCCCCGATCCCTGTCTCCCCCCCCACACCTGCCCCCAAGCAAGGTCCCGCCCACGACCACCACGGCCCCTACCCATCACAACAACCGCCTGCCCCTCTCGTCCATTCCCCAACCCCCGCTCGACTCCTTCTCCTCTCCCTCCGCCCCCGCTTCCCCATCAGCTTCCTCATGGCTACCACGGCCCCTTCCCATCACAACAACGGGCTGCCCATTACATACCCTCCCCTCTTCGCCCTCTCCCCCCGCCGCCTGCCCCGCAGCTTCCTCATGGCCGTCACGCTGTGGAGCGGCAACGAGGTGTACCTGCACCTCACGGTGGCCTTCATCCAGGCGCGTGACGCACGGCTTGAACCGTACTGCGTATATCATACTGCATACATCATATCATACGCGCACCTGTAGTCATGCATTGGCGCGTCGTCTGTGCTTGTTGTCCGGTGGCGCTGGGCTTCTCTTCCGCACCGGTGCATTTGACGGCATTCCCTCCGCACGGCCGACGCGCCACTCCACCCGGGGCAGGCTAGGCTTCGCTTCCGCACTAGCGCATTCAACCAGCGGCGTGCTATGCCGTGTGTGGGGTTCTGTTCTACTTGACACTTAAACACATCACTCCACTCCACGCACGCCACTCACTGCCCCGACACCAATATCATATCTATGAAAAGATATTACCCTCCGCCTCCCTCTCCGGCGCTCTCGCCCGCAGATGCTCAAGGCCTTCAACCCCGTCATCACCATGGTCTGCCTCATCGTGGCTCGGCTGGAGGAGCCCAGCAAGGCCATGGTGTCGGGTGGGGCAGCTGCCTTGCACACAGACTCTTCCACACACGCATTGTATGTGTGTTCATAATAATCAACATATATGTGTGTATGTGTGTGTCCCAGTGTTAGGTAGCACAGAACCCCACACGCGGCACAGCACGCCCCGGGTAGAGTGGCGCGTCGGCCCTGGGGCTGTCCCGCCGGCGCCCACCCCGGTCCTGACCCGCCGTCCTACCGTCCCCACCCACGCCGCCCTCGCTGCCACTCCTACCGCCCTCGCCCCCAGCCGTCATGATCACTGCCGCCGGCACCGCGGCCGCCGCGTACGGCGAGGTGGCGCTGAGCGTGCTGGGGGTGGCGCTCATGTTCCTGTCGGAGACCGCCGAGTCGGTGAGAGGGCCCGCAGTGGCATGTTGGTTGCGGCGGTTTACCAAAGTTACATACCAGCATATACGATTATGCAGTGACACCATTCACCGACGGCACCATGCCGGGCTGGGCGTCGCGTTCATGTTCCTGTCGGAGACCGCCGAGGGCACCTGAGCGGGGGCTGGCTCTGCGGCGGGGACGCTCGCTGCCGGTAGGGGCTCATTGCAGCGACCGGCGGGGCCCTCCTGCTGCTGCTGCTGCTGCCATCACGCCGCCCGGAACCCCTGCTGCCTTTCTCCGCTCCCTCCCCCCTTCGCCCAGGTCCGGCTGGTCATGACGCAGTACCTGCTGGTGCGAGCGGGCTGCAGCCGTGCGCTGCTGATTACTTCATGAACTTGAAGTAGCATGCGTCGACGCACGTATCTGAGATACTGGCTGTGATGCCGGCTGCCATTGGCAACATGACACCCCACCATACTGCTGCACGCCACGGACTCCGCGATACTATTGCTAGACAACAAACGCGGCCGCCGCTCCCCCGCCGCTCCCCCGCCGCTCCCCCGCCGCTCCCCCGCCGCTCCCCCGGCGCCGCAGGTGGGGCTCAACTTCCACCCCATCGAGGGCCTCATGTGGCTCGCCACCGCCTGCTGCCTGTGGCTGGTGGCAGGCTGCCTGATCACGGAGGTGCGCGGCCGCCCGCATCCATCTCATGCGACGATGCCATGCACACGTACATCATGACTTTGCATTGTTTGATGTGAAATGCCGACCCACCGGTGGGCGGTCATCTCCGTCCGCCGCAAGGAGCGCAGGCGCCGTGGGGCTGCCGCGGCAGGCGCACAACAGTGCGTGTGTGCTAGGGGGCTCGCAGCCAACCCCCCCGGACACACACAACCGCACTCCCCCTCTCCGCACGGCCGACGCGCCGCTCTACCCACCCTGGGGCGTGCTGTGCCGCGTGTGGGGGTCCGTTCTACCGCACACTGGAACACACACCCTCAGCCTTCGGATCCGCCTCCACCACCTCCCCCTCCCCTCGCCCCTCCCTCCCTCCCTCCCCCCCAGGTGCCCACCATCCTGGCCCGCGGCGACCTGGCCGTCATGGTGGCGCACCCGGGCGCGTTCCTGTGCGCCGCGCTCATGGGCTTCACCGTCAACGCGCTCGCGTACTTTACGATCAAGGTGCGGCGAGGGTTTTGGGGCGGGGGGAGGAGGGCGGAGGGCGGAGGGCGGGGCGGGGCGGGGCGGGGCGGGGCGGGGCGGGGC
>BDDC01000319.1:22333-37176 GCA_001662425.1 Chlamydomonas sphaeroides
CGCGCAGCTGGCCCCGTCACTCGCCCTGTGACCCTGGCAGCGCTGGCACCCGCTCCTTCCCACTCCCCCCGCCGCTCCCCTGCACACCCAGCTGGCCCCCTCACTACACACGTAAGGCGCTGGCCAAGTGGCCCCGCCCTGACGGCCCCTGCCTCCCCGCGCCCCGCCCTGACGGCCCCTGCCTCCTCGCGCCCCTCCCCCTCCGCCTCCCCCCCGCGCAGCTGGCCTCCTCGCTGACGCTCAAGGTGCTGGCCACGGTCAAGAACACGCTGCTGGTGGTGGTGGGCGCCCTGTTCCTGGGGGAGAGGGTCACGGGCATGCAGGTACGGACCCCGTGCTCCGTACACCGTGTGTCGCACGCTCGTACGTATCGTACGTTGCCGTACATGTCGGGCGGGGCGCCGCTCCTGGGCGAGGGGCATGCCAGTCTCCCCTTCCCCCCAAAACAAACGACCAATGCGTGGTAATCACCCAGGGCGTGTTACCGCGCGGGGAGTTTTACTCTCTGCTGCCTGGAAATGGGCTCACGTCGGCAGCGGCGGTGCTGCGGAGCCCGCAGCTGGGGCTCGTGCAGCTGCTCCGGAGGAAGAGCGCCGCGACAGGCCGTTGGGCCGTGAGGCGAGTCGGCAGGCCGCAGCAGCTGGAGGCCTTCCCCACACCTGCACCTGCCCGCAGCGCAGCCTCAAAGGCCCCAAGCGGCGCTCGCCGTGCGGCCCCTGCCGCACTGGCCCGCACCTACCTGCCCTCCCCTGCCCGCACCTACCTGCCCGCCGCCCACTGACCCGCACCCACCCTGCCCTGCCCTGCCGCCCGCGCTCCGCAGAACCTGGGGTACTCGGTATCGCTCGCGGGCTTCGTCTGGTGAGTCCCGGAGCCCCAACCCACGGTGCTCTCCCTCCCAGGAGAGCCCCCGCACTCGCCCGCTATCGCCTTGCCCGCCACCATGCCATGGGTTTCAACGATAGCCCCCCCTCCCCCCCCCGTCGCACTCCCCGCGCCTGGCCCGTCGCTCCTTATGCCTCATCACGCTCCATCCGCACCCAACCCGCCACCCCCCCCCGCACCCGGCCCCTCACGCCGCAGGTTCCAGTACCTGAAGCTCACACAAATAGCCACCACCGGCCAGGGCGCCTCCGCCGGCGCAGCCGCCGCCGCCGCCGCCGCGCAGGCTGCGGCCACGGGCTCCTCGGCTGGCGGCGGCCTGTCGGTGACGTCCTCCCTGGACCGTGGGCCAACCGGCGGGGGCATGGGCATGGGCCTTGGCAGCGGCAGCGGCGGGCTGGGCGGCAGCAGCGGCGGCGGCCGGAGCATGGGCGGCTCGGGCGCGGGGGTGCTGGTGAGTGGGTCGGCATTTCTCCTTCCTCCCCCTTCCTCATGGCGTAAGCGGCGGCGGGGCGCGGGCGTGCGGGGCCGGGGCGGGCGGGCGGCGGCGGCGGCGGCGGCACGCAGAGTGGGCACACGCCTGGCCCCCTGCCGGGCGTGGCGGGATGGGGGGCAGTGGCGGCCAGGGGCCGGGCAGGGTTGCGGTCGCGTGGTCGTGGGTAGCGAGGGCGCGGTGTGGCGGGCAAGGCCCGGGCGGGGGGCGGGGGGCGGTTGCGGTGGCACGCCGCATGGCCACCCGCTTCACCGGGGCGGACGGCACCATGTTCCACCCCGGCCCCAACCCTTACCTCGGACCCCCAACCGGCCTCTTGAGGTCGACGACGACATGCGGCCCCCTCACTTCACTGCCACTCAGCCAGCACACACTTGACGTACACCGCAAGGGTGCCAATGGCCTCGCTTGCCCCGTCACCGCATCCCCAACCGCCCCCCCCCCTCCAACCGCCCCCGCAGGGCGACGACGACGTGCGGCCCTCCAGCCGCGCCGCCAGCGAGGTGATGATGCACAGCAGCGACCGCGCGCCGCTGCTGGGGCCCGGCGAGGCGCGGCTGCAGCACCGGGGCGGGTAGGGCCGCGCCGCTGCTGGGGCCCGGCGAGGCGCGGCTGCAGCACCGGGGCGGGTAGGGCCGCGCCGCCGGGCGGGAGGAGGCGATCTTGCCGAGGAGTGGACGGCGGGGAGCGGGCCGGGCCAGCGGGCACGGCGCCCAACGTGTGCCCGGCGGTGCGTGGGTTCAGGCGGCGCGAGTTGGCGGGCTGCGCAACGGGCATGGTGGTGGTGGTGGGCGCGGCTTGCGCGCGGCGGTGGGGTTGGGGTTGGGGTTGGGATGCGTGACACGGGGCGCGGGCCGCGTGCGCAAGGGTGTGGTGGGTGTGGGTGTGGGTGTGGCGGGAGGTGCATTCCGGACCTGGGGTTGGCGGTGCGGGCTGTGGTGGTGCTGCGGGCGCGGCGGGGGCGTGCCTGGTCGCTGCCTGGTGTTGGCCGGGGCATCGGCGGCTGGGAAGAGATGAGTCAAGACACGGGGTGGTGGCGTGATGGTGGTTCTTCGTGCGTTTGTTGCATTCATGGACCCCTTCAGGCGGAAGCGACACGGCTTGGGCACTGGCGTAGCACCCAGAGCGCACGGGCAGGGACGGTTCGTGATTGTGGATGTGGGGGGGCCGGGACATACGTCATGGCTGTCGTGTGGGCGTGCTCAGTGGATGGGTGGGGGGACATACGGTTCGTGATGGCCGTGGGTGTGCTCGCCGAGGCGAAATGCGGCCATGAGTGACGCACACGTAATAATGGGGGGTGGGTGGGGCAAAAACGAGGCGCGCGCTGCAGCCCAGAGGCAGGACCCCCGCCGGCAACGGCTTGCAATAACCAATAAGGGCAGCCTCTACGAGCATGTCCTTCCGTAACTCACGCAGGAGCAATCCCGTGTAACAACTACGCATTGTTATTGGTATGTCAGCAATTCAGCCGTAAGTGCGTGTGCATGGAGCCAGCGGGTGCCGGCGGCTGCGTACGGCGCCGCCAGTCGCTGGCGGGGCCGCTGGAGCAGCCAGCACTTGGCGTGCGCGACTTGGCGTTTGGCGCCCCTTGCATTGTAGGACCAGCGTGGAAGTCAGGCTGGCGGGGCCGCTGGAGCCGCCAGCGCTTGGCGTGCGGCGAGGCCGCGGCGCGGCGCGCCTGCGCGCGTGTTGAGGTGTGGGGTGGCGGCTGCTCCAGCGGCGCCGGCCAGGTCCCGAGCGCCGCGCATGTGGGTTCTTTCACATAGAACCAGCGCGGCAGTCAATGGAGCACACACAGCAAGCAGCGCCTCATGGCCGGGCTCCTTGCGGGCCAGGCAGCCAACACGTCGGCGCACTTCGTTCGACAAGAGCAACATCCCGCGGCCATCGCCGCCGCCCAAGCCCAGGACGGGCGGCCCCGGCCGCAGCCCGCCGGCCGGGCGGAGCGGTGGCGGTTGAACACGCGCCACACATGGCCTTCAACGGTAGTCATAATTGATGAACCTGCACCAGGCGCAGCCGTGGGGGGGGGGCGGCTCAGATGCGTGTGGCCGCCACCATGGTCGGAGTGGTGGAAGGTTACACCCCACAGCAGCGGGCGAGTCAGCTTGTCAGCTTGTTGGGTTGGTGCTTGGTGGAAGGGACAGACCTGCGGCTTGGCGGCCGTGTGTTGCATGTGCCAGGATTGCCGCGCGGCGGAGCGGTGGAGGGAGAACGCGCGCGATCCGCACGTCTGAAGCACGAGTTGCGGCCGCCACCCTGGCTGCAGTGGATGAAGCTTGGGCGGACCCGTGCCGGTAGAGGGCCCTCCTGGCCCGGCCGGCCCCTTCCAAGCCGCCGGTGCGAGTTGGCACGACTGCTGGAGCTGGTGAGGCTTGAATGCAGTAAGGCGAAGACAACAGGCGGTCGTGTCATGCTGGATGCAACGGAATGGCTGGCGGAGGCATGCGCAGTGGTACACGCGCTGACTTTCGGCCGATCCAGAATGGAGATGCGCTGTCAGCCGTGCTGCCAACACTTGCGCTAGGCCGATGAAGGCAACGGCACGGTCCAAGGAAGCGGGGGAATGGCGAGGGGTGGGGCCAGGAGGGCGGGGCCAGGAGGGCGGGGCCCTCGGGGCGGGGCAGGTGGGTTGGGTGTGGGTGTGGGGAGGCGGGTGCCACGCCGTGCCGGTTTGCGGTGCCGACCTTTGCCGACTGCCGCTTGCGAGCAGCACCTAGCAGACTACACATACCCAAGAACTCATAGCGTTATTATGACAGCGAGCTGTCGATAGTCGCTCACCACAGCATGTTTGAGCAATGCCTCGCCTTTGCGTGCGTGTTGTCACGCTCCTACTGCTTGTAAGCTCAATTTGTCAACTAGGAAAATGCTCTTACAATGAAACCGCTCTTCGGCTCGCCTATGGCTCAGTCGGCGACTGGGTCCACTTCAGCCCACGTCCAGACATCAGGTGTGACTGATCTATCAACGTCTGGCACTTGACTCATTGAAATTACGAATGCGAGTCGCAACCTCATGGCGCCTTGCACGCTGCTGCAGCCTCCAATGCCAGCTCGGCCTACCGCTGCGGATAGCTTACTTCACGCGGCACAGTGGGACGCTCTGGGACTGGATTGCTGTCGTCACACACCTGGGCGCGCCATGGACGCGTGTCAACCCCGGCCTGTAAGTCCGCCGGCCGACGTGCCCCCTTGACCTGATGCTCGACCTGGGTTCACGGGGAGCTGCCGCGAGAGCGACGTAGCGATTGGTGCACTGAGGCATGGCGTGACATATGTTGGGGCCTGTCAGCGCACCCCGGCCCGAGCCCCGACCCCGTGCAACGCCCCCACCTGCTCCGCGCAGCTACCAGCCCTACGGCCCCAACTCGACGTTGTCGGGCAAGCTGTGGTCGGAGCTAGGCCACATGATGTGCCACATGGCCGACATCTTGGTGTTCAGGTGCGGCAGCTGGCACTGCCGACACGGGGTTTCGGGCCAGTGCGCCGCCAGTTGGTCATCGCTTTGCGTGGTGGCACAGCTGCGGTGTGCGGTGGCGGCGCTCCATGACCCACGGGACCAGCGTCCAGTCGCCACATCGTTTGTGTCAGCCTCGATGTCCGGGGCCGTTTGGCCATGTGGCCATGGAGGCCATGGAGGCGAGAGCTCCCTGGCTTGCGGCCCAGTCGGGGTTGGGAGCAAGCCGTGCGGCTGCCCGGCAGCGGTCGGGCCCAGGGGCTGGGTCCCCATGGCACAGCTCGGCTGGCTCTACGCATCGGGCTCAGCCGGTCCGGAAGCCGGCCTGTCGGCCACGGTCCGGGTCCGGAGCGGCCTGCGGCGCCCCTTCCGGGGCCAGGCCTGCTAGCAGCACCCGCTGTCCACGCTCGGTGCCTGCGTCGGGGAACGGCGCGCGGCCTGTCCGCCTTCGGCCGACCACGGAGTCATGGCAACGCGACCGCGGCCCATGTCGGCTGGCTCAGGAAGCCACGGCGCACAGCTACAGCACCCAGCGTGAACGCGCGGTTGCGCGATACAACGGGGGATACCGTGATGTGGGTCGGCAGGCTGTGCTGTGCTCCGTCGCGCCCTGGTCCCTGAACGGAATTTCTACGAGCGCGCTTTGGTGTCAGACCCTCTGAACGCGCTTTGTTGTCTTCGCGGCGACTTCGCGGCGACCTCGGGGCTGCGGCTCAGCCTGCGGCCGCTCGCAGCAACGTTGATCCAGAGGGGTGCCAGCGCTCGCGGCGGACTGCCGAGCGGCGCCTGGGCGCCGGCTGGGGTCTGTCTCCGTTGGGTCGCGCCGCGGCCTCCCGGCGGCCGCGGCTCTGCAACGCCCGGGTGCGACAGGCTACAAGCAGTGCGCGGGGCTCAAGGCGGCCCCGGACGGCTGCGGCCATCGGTGCCCTCCTCCGTCGGCAGCCTACGGCTGCGGCCATGGCCTTTGCGCTTGGCTCGTCTGCGTGGCCCCGTGCTATCGCCGGGTGTTTCCCTGCTCGCAGCAGCACCCTCTCAGGGGGCCTGACAGCAACCCCAGCGGATCCCACCTCGTCCCTTCCCTCACCGGACCCTCCTGCCCCGCAGCGACACCGTGCCGGACGCGCGCCCGCTGATCGAGGGAGGCTGTGAGACGCCGCTGATCCTGCAGGTGCGGCTGCCTGGGTACCTGGTATCGGTGCAGGCGTCGTCGCAAGTCGTGCCCCGATGTCGGCGGGCTACATGTCGGCTGGCTCCTGCCCCGCCTCCATACGCCCACAAGTCCTGCCCCGTCCATCTCTCCTCCCCAGGTGACCAACCGCTACGACTACGGCATCCACCACACCGACTACCAGACCTTCACCTCCGTCATGCAGCGGGCAAGCGCGCGCGTGGGATTGTGGGTCGAGCGTTTCATGGTCGTCACGCCCGTCGTGCAGGCCAGGCGGGGGCGGAGCTGCGAGAGGGCAGGCGAACAGCTGCGGGAGGCAGCGTGTCCTCGACGCGGGTCTCAAGTCCATGCTGCATGCAATGCACACGTTCCGTCAGAGGCGAGCCTGGTTTGGAATTGCCTGTCTGCTGGAATAACGCCCCGGCGTGCTGCGCCTGCCCCCCTACCTGCGCTCCTGCCCCCAGGCCGCCAAGCGGCCCAACATCTGGTGGGTCGTCAACAACCCCTACGAGGCGCTCTACATCAAAAGGTGCGGAGGCGGTAGCGCACGTACAGCTTGGGCCGGACGCTCCGTTCCCCCGCAGCCGCTCCCGGCGGCCCCAAGCGCTCCCATCCGCTCGTCCTTCCACCGCTGCCCGCTGCCCTTCCGCTCCTCGCAGCCGCGGTGTGGAGCTGCCGCCCGCCCGCACGATGCAGCTGCGGCCCGTGGGCGTGTGCCTGCTGCCGCCCGCACAGCTGCTCAGGTGCGACGCGGCTGGGGCGCCTCGGTCCGGTGGCGGGTGCCGCTGCCCGGGCGGCGCAGGACGGGCTGCTGCGTCAAGCCGTCTGCGCCTGGGCGCGCCCCGGCGCTCCTGCTTTCCGATGGCTCGCCGCGTGTTCTCGCCTGGGCTTGGCGACTCCAGGCGCTGACGGAGGGTGCAGCGCACTGCGTTCCAGCCGGGCGCCCGCGCCTATCGCTCGTCGCTCCTCTCCAGTCCCACCCCCGGCTGCTTTACTCTCAAACCTGGCCCGACCTGCGGCCTCCTTCCACTCCTTCCCCGCTGCAGCCCGGAGCGGCCCAAGGTAGCTCTGGTGCAGCCCAGCGGCCCCGAGCACCTGGAGAACACCTTCATAGCGCCGTGGGTGCGGCAGCAGGGCCTGGAGGCGCACGTCCGCATGTACCGGCAGCACTACGGGGGGCCCACGGTGCTGGCTCGGCACCGCGGCGTCATCAGCGTGCCGTACCAGGTGCGCCGTGTGTGTGGCGGGCCACTATACGTATGCCTGTACGGCACGGTGTACGGCATCGTGCAACCGGCTTGGGGATGGTTAGGCAAAGGCCTGGGCGTCGACAGCGCGCCGTACCAGGTGCGAAGAATGCGAGCGTAGCGCAGGGGGGTCCCCTTGGTGGGAGCGGTGACTCGCGCACAGCAGCGAGGGGCTTGGGGCGTGGACACACGGCGTCCGCCCAGCCCTTGCATCTCAATCGATATGATTAACAGGATATATCAAGTTGAGATGTCAATGCCTCAATATGATTGTAAAGATACGAGGGCTGAGTCCGCCAACACGCTTTCCCTCCGTCCGCCCCCCGCCCCCAGACGTCCGTCATGAAAATGTACGAGGGCCTCACCGCGGGCGCCGTCTTCATCCTGCCCTCGCCCTCCTTCTACGTGCAGCTGCTGCAGCAGCACAACGACACCATGATGGTCATGTGCTGCAGGCGAGTGATGAAGGGCGGAGGTCCCCCCCACCGCCGACCGCTCGAGTGTCGGCCCTGACCCACTTGGTGCCGGGTCCCCACCACCCGCAGGGACCTGATCCGCGACCGCCCCAACGAATGGGTCGAGTACTTCGACTGGTACGATACACGTGCACATGATACACGATGCGGAATGCACACTCTGACCAGTGGCATGGTGCTGGGCGGGGACCTTTGCTCCGTTGTTGCCGCGACCCAGCACCTCTCCCCAGCTGCCGCAAATACCTCGCAATCCCTGCGCCGTCGCCCTGCTGCCCCGCCCCCCATCCAGGTACCACAAGGACTTCCTGGACGCCCACCTGCTGTACGACAGCTGGGAGCAGCTGGCGCAGCTCATACGGGGTGCGCAGGACGCACGGGTCACGCTTGCGGTCAGCGGGAGCAGGCGCCATCGCCGCAGTTCCCCTGTGATGCCTTTCTGGGCAGGGCAGGGCCCACGGGTACACGGAGTGCACCCCGCTGGTTCATCATCTCGCTATCAGCGCCCGCTGCGCCAGGGGCCAAGGGCACTGCCGATGGACACCCCGTGTCCGTTCTGCGCATGGCCCCCAACCCAAACGGGGCGGGCTCGCCTCGCCTGCTTCTGCCGGCTCATACATCTCCCACCCTTGCCGCACAGACGGCGAAGGCACGGCCAAGCTCATAGCGGAGCGCCGGGTCGCGGGGCAGGCGGCCATGCGGCGGTCGAGGCAGGTGAGGTGGCTGCCTTTCACACCACGCATGGAATGTACATCAAGACAACACAAGACGCATCGTAGCATGCGCAGCTCGCCTCTCATGCTAGCGCGTCTTGGGGCGGCGCGCCCCCAGCCCGGCTGCCGCCGCCCCTGCCCCGCGGCGCCTAGCGCAGCAGGCCGCCGTAGCGCTAGCCGAGCTGATCCATGCCACGCAGGCCGTGACGCGGCAACGCCCGCAGCCCCGTCCTGAGCCCTTCCAACACCGCACACCTCCCCGTCCAGCTTTGCTGCGCTGTGCCGCCGCCTGGCCAAAGCCTCAACCGAATCCCCCCGTACTCATACCGGTGTCACAGATATGCATGCCTTGAAAACTAAATAGGAATGCCCCCGCACCGCCCGCAGACCTCGCTGGACGGCTTCTCGTCGCTGTACCGCTCCGTCAGCCAGCAGGCGTGCTCCGCGGCGCGGCAGGCGGACGTGCTGTCGCAGGGCTTCGACGCGCGCATGCTGGCGGGTGGCGGAGGCGGAGGGAGCAGCAGCGGCTTGGGGGAGGCAGCAACGGCGAAGCCGTAGCTAGGCGGCGGCGGGGACCGTGGGCCAGCGGGTCCTCATGCCGAATGGCGACAGGTTGCGGCAACGGGCGGGCGGCAGCACCGACCGTACGTACGTTGGGATGGCAGCTGCCTGGGGCGTCGGTGTGTGTAGATAGCTGCCAGCGCATGCGTAGATGTAGACGGGTGTACGAAGCTGTCTCCGGGGCCTGCCTGTCGCAGGGGCTGGATGGTGGCGGCGGGCTAGCCAGCCTGGTGGATGGGGCCGCTGCGTTGCGGCTGGCTCTGGGTTCCGAGCCCGTGCCCTTGGGGGAGGCACGCAGGCGGAGGTGTTCCTTGGGCCAGCAGGCCAGGCGGCGATGCGGCTGTGCAGCGGAAGCGGATGGGATGGGCGCAGGGTCGTCAGGCCAGGAAGCTGCAGAAGGCAGGGTGCTTGCGGCGATGGGGCCATCGGTCGGCCCCGTACGTGCGTCCGCATGGCCATCGATTCATGGCATCGGTCAGGGTCTGGCATCGGTCGAGGGCCGCTTCGTGGCCCCCTGACCGATGGTCATGGTGCTGGTGAATAAGAACCCCCTCAGGCCTCAAACCTCCCCAACGCCCCCAGCTGGCACCTCCATGCATAACCCATGCATGAGGCGGCTCAATGGGCAGCGTGGGCGCATGCCTTTGCGCATTTGCCCCTCTTGCAAACAGCATTATGGGGCCAAAGCAGTACCGGTTCATGGCATCGAGCAGTACCGATTCATGGCATGCATGGGTCTGACACTGAAGCCGTGTGTGAATCTGACCGACGACACCTATGCATCGGCCGGCGGGGCCACAGAGGACCGATCATCCCATCACTGTGGCAGCTAGCGCTGAGCGTCGCTGAGTTCGTCAGCGAGTTAATTTGACGGCGGCAAAGCGCATGGCGCGGGCCAGAGGAAAGTGCGGCAGATGAGGCCGGTGCGGGGAGTTTAGAACAGCGGGGTTGGGCGGGAGGCGAACTGGCGGGAGGGGCTGCGTGCAAAGAACCGGCGACACCGAATTTGCGAGTTGCGATCATATGCTTGCAGAAGCACTCCTCCAGTCGTAGTGACGGCTGCGATGCCCGCGTCCCCCCCGTCTCCCGCATCCATGGCAGCAGGCCCTGCCTCCCCTGCGGGGTTTTCCTGTGAAGCCCCTCGCGCCGCCGCATACGCCGACGCTGTCCACAGCTCGACGCCTAGGACCGTGCCGGCATCAAGACATGCAGCCAGCACCATGGGGGCTGTAGGCCACCCCGGCTGGAACCCCGCCTCGGGCCCCGCCTCTGCCGCGGCGCCCTGCCTCCAACCCCAGCGCCGTGATGACGTCCGCCGTGTCCAGCCGCAGCTATCAGCACTGGGATCACAGCGCTTCACACCATCCCAGCGCTGCCCCACATGCAGCGCAGCAGCTGGCAGCCGCGGCATCACCGCCGCCGCTGCCGCACCTGGCCATGCCGGCGCCGCTGGCCGGCGGCGCCGCCAGCCCCAGCCCAGGAAGCCGCAGCGCCGCTGCCAGCGGCGGTGTCTTTGACTGGTCTTCGAGCCCCAGCGACGGCATGCAGCTGCCCCCTGCGGGGCTTGGGTCCGACCCGCCCAACCCCTTACTTCCTCCGCTGCCAGCGCAGCACCCCTACCCTGGCCCCTACCCGCACGCGTACCCTCCACAGCGTCGCTGTGTGGCAGGACTACCGCCACACCGCGGATGCTCCTACCATCCGAAGATCACCTCTTGCACCGCCTGCTGTTACACGCTGGGCCAACGCCCCCTGGCCTCCGTCCACCACCCCAGCCCTACCACCTCCCGCCCCACCTCTCCCAGCGGCACGGCCCCCACGCACGACCTCTATCCCCAGCACTGCTTCCCGCCGCCGCACTGGCAGCCTCCCGTCAAGCGGCAGCGCCGGGGCACGGCAGCGGCCTGCCGCCGGGACGCGGCGCCGCTGACCACGGACCTGATTTGGGCTGCACATCCGCCTAGAAGCTCCCGACGTGACAACAGCGCGGGTGTGAGCGCCACCGCTGGGCCCGGCCGGTTCGTTCCGGACCAGTGTTGTCGTTACGTGGCCCTAATTATTGCAGCTCCGAGGACCTCCCCAATGGTGTTGATTGCGCGGTATGGGGTACATGACAGACGAAGCCTCTCCTGGCTGTCTGCGCCCGTCAGACCGACAATGAGTAACCGGCTGCAGTACACGAACCTTTGTGACCATCGACGCACAGCAGGCATCATCAATGATAGGAGAGCGAGGGCGTTTCGCAGCAGAATGATATCTCGACGCGCGTCCAGGTACGCGTCATTGCGGCCCAATTCTATGCTCAGTTTCAGGTATGCACAGCACGCTCTGAGAATAGCTAGTATCATACCATGTAGCTTAACATTATAGCAAGCTGATTGGAGCAAGTGCCCCGTAGTACAGTAAACTCAAGTGCGAAACCGACATCCTTCCACGTCCGCTGAGCAGTCATAATAAATCGTGGCAGGTTTACGATTGATGAGGTGCTCTCCGTGTAGGGTGTCGCTCGCGTCGGCAAAGCTGATGAGCAATGGCTGCGGCGGATGACGAGGACTTCCTCAAGTTTATAGCCTCGCTTGCGGAAGGAAGCCCGCAGGAAGTGGATTCATGCCTGGATTGGTAAGGCAAGGATCGCTGAGTGACGCGACGCAAGTCGCACCGTGGTCATTTACAGTGTGACGTCGCGCCCCTCACGCGCGGCGCTCACGTGCACGTAAATGTTCGTGCACGGGCGATTGCTACTCGATGGCCGCACCGGCTTCTGCGATTTCCCGCCCCGTTTACAGGACCGCCACTGCCGGGTTGCCGTGCCAAGCCCCGCCGCGACGCCCTGGCGCGGCCGCGTACGTCGAGGGCGGCCCCCACGACAACCCCGCAAACGGCGCCGTCAACAGCTCAGCAACACGGCCCGTGCCGACACCAGCCTCCGTGCCATCACCGCTATTGCGCCTGACCCTGATGGCGCCGCTGGCCGCCCTGGCCGCACCGCAGCCATCGGAGCCACTAGCTTCCTCGACGCCAGCGCTGACCAGCGGGGCCGCCAGCCTAGGAGCCGGAGGCGGCGCAGCTGCTGCCATCGGCGGCGCCTTTGACCGGCCGCCGCGGTCAGGCGGCGGCACGGGGCCGCCACTCGCGGCCTTGTCCGACCCACCCAGCCCCTTCATCCTGTGCCAGCGCCAGCGCCCCCACCCCTGCACGTACACGCACCCGCGCCCGTACCCCTCACCCTTCCACCGGCTACACGCCATCTGGCCGCCGTACGCCCAGACCCAGCACCTGCCGCCCCAGCTCCATCAGCGGCACGAACCCCGCCCCGCCGAACCCCCACACGGCTTCTCGCCGCCGCCGCACGCGCAGCCTCCCGCCAAGCGACAGCGCCAGGGCCCGGCCGCGGCAAGCAGCCCGTCCGCTGCTGCGGCAGCGAGCGACCCCGCAGCGACCCAGCTGACCGCGCCACAGCAGGCGGCTCCAACATTACGCGAGGACAGCGGCGAGGGCGTGGGCGCCGCCGCAGGCGCAGGCCCGCCGCAGCAGCTGCCGCCGCCGCGCTCGGGCGCTGTCACGATAGTCGCGCCGCCTCCACATTGGCAGGGCGTGGAGCCGATCCGGGCGCCGGCGCTCCCGGCCGGCAACGGGGCGGCCGGGGCTGCCGACGGCTGCGGCTGCGCCGCGCCGCCGGTGGGCCTGGGCGCGGCGCTGGCGGCGGCTTCCGCGGCGGCGCTGGCGGGGCGCCCGCTGGCGGCTTGGCTGGAGCCGCGGTCGCTGCCGGAAACGCAGGGCGCCCAATGTGAGCGGTGCCGCGCACTGGTTTGGGCGCATGGCTTTGCTGGCGGGACACTCTGCGTGACGGTGTGCATTGCATACGTCTCCGTTCATTGAGACGAAAACAAAAAGTGAATCGACGATCCTCCTTGCTGGCGCGAGCCGCGGCTCCACCGGCTCGCGCCGGATTGCGCAGTTTGCGAAGGCAGGCCTTCCGTCTCCCGCTTGACTGGGCTCGGCCTCCCTCGTTTGCTGCAGGCTCGGCCGGCGACGCGGCCCCGAACCCCGTCAACCACGCGGCCGCCACCGGCGCTGGAGCTGACGGCGCCGCCGGAGCAGCCCCGCCACCAGCCGACGCATGCTTCTTGGGCGGCGGCGGCAACGCCCAGGGGCGCGGCGGCGGGCGTGGCTGTGGCGCAAGCGGCGGCGCTGATGCGACGGCCTGTGCCGACTTAGGTGACGGTAGCATGGGCGAGTCCTGACTCGTGAGGTGAGGTGGGTTTGTTTGAGTTGAGGAGTTGCGGATCGCACTCCCCTTCGGCAGGCCGCGCCCATTGAGGGCACGCACCGAAGCCGCGGCAACGCCATGAGTGCAAGTTCACATCATATCAAAGTTTGTACTTCACCGGCCCCCCAGGTTCCGGCGTATGGCGGCCGAAACGTGTTAGTGGGCAGTCCTGCAGCAGCCAGGAGGCGGCTCCAGCGCAGCGCCGCACAGGGACCAGCACGCAGCGTCCGCGGCTGCTGAATCCTGGAAACGGAGCTGGTGGGAAGCGTGCCGATGAGCGGCACGCGGAGGGCACATCGTGAGGTGGAGCACACGCGCGAGAGGCGCCGCACGAACGGGCGCCTGTCGCAGCGCCCTGGCGGCTAGCCAGGCCGTCTTGCGTTGCCGCGCTCCGGCGAGACGCAGCGTAGACATAGGCCTGGCCGCTCCGGCGGCGGGCTTGCGTCAAGGGATGCTTGCTTGGCGGTGACCCTTGGTTTGTTTACGCCTTTACAAAGACTTCGATGTTAGGATGGATACTGAATGCGTTTGCAATGTGGTCCTTGGGTTGCGGTCGTTGTGTTGCGTGCTCCCGTGTCGTCGCTGCCTGGCCGTGCGGCTCCCCTAGTGCGGCTGTGCCGTGAATCACAGCACGGGCCGCCACAGCGGCCACACCATCCAGCAGGTGCCAATGTGGATGGAAGCGTCGGTTACTGTGTGTTCATAATACTCAACATATGCATGTGTGTGCGCGTGTTTGCCGGCCTGCCCTGGGTCTGCGCAGGCTGCGCAGACTGCCGATAGCTGCCATCGGCCTGGCTAGCGACCTGCGCAGGTCGCGGTGGTGGCGTGTCGCGGCAGTGCCGGGTGATGTGTTTTTTCTGTGGGGCCGGACGTGGGTTTGCAATGTTCCCTGGTGCTGCGACGCTGGAGACGGCACCGCACGCGCTTGAAAGGGCGGCGGTGGATGCCGCGAGGCCACAACGTACGACCGGTGTCTTGGCGGAGTGGTGGAGGCCGCTGCGGGGGCTGCAGCGGGGTGTGCTCCCTCCGGCCGTAGCCCGATGGCTGCTGCTGCTGCCGGCGTGCAATAATGCGGCACGGCGCAGCTTGCCGGCCGCGGGGGTGCGTCAGGTGGGTGCCAAGAACGCCAGTGGGGTTTCGAGCACCTGCTGGGAAGGCTGCTGACATGAAGAATGGCGAGGTGGGACGGGGGCCAGAGCGATGTAGGGAATGCAGTGCGGCTGCACCGTCGGCGGTGCACACACCGCAAGGGGGCTGGGCGCGGATGCTGGTGACACGGGCACTAGCTTGCCCCCTTGTATGTGTGTGCAACTTTATAGGGCCCTAGTATGTGTGTGCAACTTGATAGGGCCCTAGTATGTGTGCTCAACTTGATAGGGCACTAGTATGTGCACTGTGGCGTGTTGTCTAGTTGCGACTGCTAGGTGCTAGATGCGACACGGCGCTGTTTGCAACGAGGGCCCGGGCTGGTGCTGGGGTCAGCCGGCGGAGGTTGGTGCTGCGGCGGCCTGGCTCGGCCTCGAGGCAGGCGGCAAGCGGACATGCGCGGGGGCGGGGGCGGGGGCGGGGGC